>JAJQKJ010001307.1:0-47877 GCA_029574335.1 Rana kukunoris | reverse complement strand
TTAAAGCGAGTGGTGAGAGCCATTGAGGAATCCCCCCTTACGGGGGCAATCATGGTTACTGAAGATCATAGTTTCAGTTTTGGAGCCATTAAGCTTGAGGTAATTGGCTCCCATCCAGGTTCTAATCTCCTCCAAACAAAAGGCAAGATCCACTTGCCTCTAGTTGGTCCTTGGAAGGCGAAAGTATATCTGGGTATCGTCTGCATAGACGTGGAAGAGAAGGTTATGGCGACGTATGATGTACAACAATGGTCTCATGTAGATATTAAACAGGATGGGCGATAACGCCGAACCCTGAGGGACCCCACAGGAGAGAGAACTATCAGCAGAGTAATACGGTCCCAATCTTACCCGGTGAACTCTCTCCTGCAGAAAATAGGCCATCCATGCCAAGGCAGTACCATCAGTGCCAGCCACAGTCCCTAGTCTTTCCAACAGTCTGGTATGATCGATGGTTTAGAAAGCTGCAGACAGATCCAGAAGTACTAAGGCCGAGGTGTCATTCCAATCCAAAGACCAGAGGAGATCATCCTGAACTTTAACCAAGGCCGTTTCAGGGCCTCTGCTAGGTCAGAATCCTGACTGCAGGTCATCAAAGATGTTTTGGACTCCGAGTGAGGCTGATACTGCCATACGGCTGCTCTTTCCATGATCTTAGCAAGGAACGGTAAGGTGGAAATGGGTCGATTGTTACTGAGCATGGAGCGCGGCAAGTTAGATTTCTTCAGCAGTGGTATAATCACCGCCTGCTTTAGAATACTTGGCACCACTCCAGATGAAAAAGATGTGCTTACAATGTCCGCTACAAAAGGGGCCATGGTCTCACAAGCATCCTTCATCAGTTGTGCAATGCAGGGATCGAGCACAGAGGACGATGCCCTGAGAGACTTGAGGATGATTTTTATTTCCAGGGGGGTGACAGGAGAAAAACTGTCAAAACAATTGCCCCTATACACAGGTATAGACTTAGCGTAATTAATGTTTTCAATATTATCTCTAATACTCTGAATCTTATCCATGAAAGAGTCAGCAAGCACCTGACAGAAGTCACCCGACACTTCTTCGGGGGCTTGGGTACATGACGGATTAGCAAGAGCTCTTGCGGTCCGAAAGAGCTCAGCTGCCGAGTTATTCGCCTTTTTAATTTTTCCAGTAAAAAATACCTTTTTAGCCTCGACAATTCCTAGTTTATAGATTTTTAAATTGGTGTTATAGGCCACCTTTTGACTCTGGGGTAGGGTTCTTCCTCCATTTTCTTTCGCTAGCCCGGCAAGCCCACTTCAGTTCCCACATTTGTTGGGTAAACTAAAGTGGGTTAGCTTTCTCAGCTCTAAATATTTGAGATTTTCTTAAGGGCAACACAATATCAAGTGCATTGGTAATCGTACGATTAAAAATCTCTACTGTAATGGAAACCTCATAAGTCTATATATATAAAAAACAGTGCTATTTATAGCAATTAAGAACTGAGTCTGAAAGTCTTTAATGGATAGTCTAGAGTAATTACGCGTAGGCTTGTTGGTATTTACTCTTGAGGGAATATGTGGCTCCTTCTTAGTAGGGATTCCTAATTGCTCAAATTGGATAAAAGCATGATCGCTCCAAGGCACCATAATGGGAATGTGTATTTTATAAATGGCTTCCTTGTACAGGATCCAATCAAGCGTATGGCCAGCACAATGGGTGGGTCCAGAAACGCCCTGTTTGTATCCCACACTAGTAGCAAAGTCCAGGATTTTCTGGGCCTCTATATGGTCAACATCTTCAGCCCAGCTGTTAAAATCCCCTAGAATTATCAATTTTTTGTATTTTATGGATTCTGAGGACAGAAGATCACAGAGTTCATCAATAAATTATGTCTTTTTATCAGGAGGGCGATATATTATGGTTATACCTATTGAGCATTCTGCCCCCACTTTAAGAATGAGGGATAAATGCGCAAAGGAATTATATTTAATTAGAGAAGAAGTTTTAAAAATGTTTAAATTACTTTTAAAGGCAATAGCTATTCCTCCGCTTTGTCTGTCAGAACGATCTTCAGATATTAAGCTGTAACCCGCTGGGATCAGTTCATCCAATCTAGGGGGCGTGGCCACTGAACCAGGTCTCAGTCATCACTAAGTAATCAAGTGTTCCAATTAATTCATATAAGAGGGCAGAATGTTTAATGGCCGATCTAGTGTTAACCAGACCGCCCTTCAAGGAGGGACAACGTGTTGTACCTATAGACAGTGGATCAATAACAAAAGACTGGATAGGTTCTAAAACTTTTAAGTTAGATTGATCATGTAATATATTACATTTTTTAAGCTTATTTAAAATATGATCAGAAAGGGTGCCTTTGCCATTTAGGTTTCCCAATTCATAAGGCGAATAACTGATAGTAATACAGTGCCTCGCCTTAGTGGCGAGGTGCTTAGTATTAAGCATTAGTCAAGAATGACCAAGATTATATTAATGTTAGAAACACCAATTTGGTTACGGAACAATCAGAATAAAATATTATTACAATAAATAACAAAACACAAATAATGTCTGCCAATCATGAATTAATTAATAGCCTAACCACTGTGACAAAAATGAAATAAGCATAAAAAGGTGGCCCACCCACCCTGGCCCGGACGGGCACAGACGGGCTTGCCACCGGCAAGATTGCAGGTAATAAAAAGTTCACTTTTAAAACCCAAAGTACTTGCGGTCGGTGAAGGGCAAGCCCTGAGTTCCTGGGATTGTTCAGCCCCTTCTAGCTAGCAGGGTACTTTTAACTCCCACCTAGCGGTTGAAGAAAGGGTTAAAACCGGCTGTGTTGTGGCGCTGCCAAAGCGATTTGCTGTCACTTCGCTAGCACTGCCGTTTCATTCCAATGGGCATGGGGCGGTTTAGGAGCGGTGTATACAGCGCTACCAAACCACCCCAAAGATGCTGCTTGCGGGACCTTTTCTAATGTCCTGCAAGCGTACCGCCCCAGTGTGAAAGTACTTGGGATATCACACTAAGGAGGCATTTTTCAGGCGCTTTACAGGCGTTATTTTTAGTGCTAAAATGTCTGAAAAACGCCTTAGTAGGAAAGGGGTCTTAAATTACTGGCTGTGGTCACACTTCAGCTTGCCCATCATAGCATACAGGGTTAATGTCCCTGTATGGTATGTGATGATGTCAAGGCTTTGGCGTGAAGGAAGAGAAATTAGAATTGGGTATGTGAAAGAGGTTACCCCCCTCCCCCACACACTGTAAGCGCCCTTTCACACAGGGAGGCTCAGTGGGGATCGCTCCGTTGATCACCACTGAGCCGGTGGATGACAGAGTGGTCCCCGCACACTGTGCAGGGACCACCCTGTCTTTTCTCTGCTCTCCCATATGGGGGGGAATCGGATCAACACAGATCTTTTGTCCGTGTTCACCCGATCCGATCCGCAGAAGGAAGGAAAAATAGGGCTTTCCTCTGTCTGCAGAATCGAAGGAATGCGGAGGCGGGCGAGATCGGGTGTCAGCGGATGTTTATCCACTGACACCCGCGTTCTGATAGGACCAATGTATGTCCTTTTAAACCAGGGCAGGTTTACAGCACTGAGTTGTATAGTGGAAAAGGCACAGGAGGTCGGTACTCACAGGTAAAATGCTGCTATCTGTCCTCATATCTTCATCATCCCCAGGGAGAGCTGTGCTGTGTGCTGGACAGGAGGAAAGAGATACGGGGTGCACTCTGTGATGATCTCTTCCTCTTCCTGCTCCTCCCACCTGTACTGGAGCTGTGGAAGACACTGAAAGCCCCGACTGACTCAGCCACACAGGAACCCGAGGTGAGAGACAATTTTCTCCAAAATGCTGCATCAGAGAGGAGATCGGAAAGCTGTCTTCTGGCACACAGGGGATAGGATGGTGGGTAACTCCTGTGAGGACTGCAGCCACAGCTGTGAAGTGAGCCGTCAGTAGTTTTCTGATGCTCTCTGAAGTTCACATGCTTCATCTCTGACACCTGGCAGCGGAGTGATATTCAGCTGACAGGGATGATGTAGCCGGAAACTACAGAGTCAGCATCAGAAAAATGTAGCTGACTGGCTGATTACTCCGCAGCCAGTGGATGCAGTTCCCAAAGCAGTTACACATCCTCCATGACAAATAGTCCCACTTTTGGTTACCAGAGGTAAGAGAAAAAAAAATCTCACACATTTTGCCAGCAAATAAGCCCTGGGGTGTGCGCACGCCTATTAAGGAAACACAAAGGCCGCATACACACGATCGAACATGTCCGCTGAAACTGGTCCGCAGACCAGTTTCAGCGGACATGTTCGATTGTGTGTACGGCCTATCGGACCGTTTTCCAGCGGACAAAAGTTTCAAAACATGCTTAGAAACCTGTCCGCTGGAAACCTGTCCGTCGGATATTATCGATGGTTAGTACACAAAATCATCGGACCAAAATCTCGCGCATGCTCAGAATCAAGTCGATGCATGCTTGGAAGCATTGAACTTTGTTTTTTTCATCACGTCGTTGTGTTCTACGTCACCGCGTTCTGGTCCGAGGGGATTTTGGTCCGATGGTGTGTACGCACATCAGACCAACAGACCACTTCAGCCTGGTCCGATGAAAACGGTCCGTCGGACATGTTTAATCGGACATGTCTGATCGTGTGTACGCGGCCCAAGAAACACTGGAAGAAACACTGCAAAATTTATATTTTTTACCTAAATGGTTGTTTTTGGAATAGCACAATAGAAGAAAAGTATATAAAGGGTGTATCTCACTGTAACATACGCAGTGTTGCTGCACTTTGATTTGTGAAGTAGGACTGACTCCTATCTAATTCTCTCCCTATAAGCACAATTTAGGAACTGTCCCCTACAGTAGATAATGCAGAGTATGTTACAGGAACATATGCAGTGCTGGTGCAATATGCAGAGTATCTGACAGGAACATATGCAGTGCTGGTGTAATATGCAGTGTATCTCACAGGAACATATGCATTGCTGGTGCAATATGCAGAGTATCTGACAGGAACATATGCAGTGCTGATGCAATTAGATTTGTGAAGTTGGACTGACTCCTATATAATTCTCTCCCTATAAGCACAATCAGGAACCTTTTCCTACAGTAGCTAATGCAGAGTATGTTACAGGAACATATGCAGTGCTGGTGCAATATGCAGAGTATCTGACAGGAACCTATGCAGTGCTGGTGCAATATGCAGAGTATCTGACATAAGCATATGCAGTGCTGCTGCAATTAGATTTGTGAAGTAGGACTGACTTCTAACTAATTCTCTCCCGATAACCACAATCAGGAACCTTTCCCTAATGTAGCTAATGCTATGTAGATCGATCGCTGAGTATTGTAATTCGATTTCTGAAGCAGAAAAATCCAATATAAATCCGTCCCTGAGAGCAGCTGCAGCCTTTCCCTACCCTAGCTAAAGCAGAGTGACGAGCTGTGCTGTGGCCTCTAGCTTGTATAGAGGCTGGGTCACATGCTGCACTGGCCAATCACAGCCATGCCATTAATAGGCATGGCTGTGTTGGATTCTAGGTCACACAAGTAAAAGAAATGCTGATTGGCTGCCCTGCAGCGCGCCGTTACATAGCCGAACACCGAACCCGAACTTTCAGAAAATTGTTCGGGTTCGGGTCCGGGTCAAAAAAAAAAAAAAACTCGGTACAAACACGAACTTTACAATTCGGGTTCGCTCAACCCTAATCCCTAGTATTTCTAACTAAGCCACATATTATACACCTTCAGGAAACTCACCTGACTGGTTCAATGCTTCATATGTTTTCCATGTCACTTACTCATCTTACTCTATGGGTGTACCCATTTTAACCACTTCAGCCCCAGAAGATTTTACCCCCTTCTTGACCAGAGCATTTTTTGCGATTCGGCACTGCATCTCTTTAGCTGACAATTGCGTGGTCGTGCAACATTGTACCCAAACAAAATTAACATCCCTTTCTTTTCCCACAAATATAGCTTACTTTTGGTGGTATTTGACCATCTCTGTGGTTTTTATTTTTATCACTATAAACAAAAGAAGAGCAGCGATTTTGAAAAAAAACATAATGGGCCAGATTCAGGATCGCGAGCGGTTCTTTTGGCCAGCGTATTGTTTCTCATTTAGGTTACGCCGCCGCAACTTTACGTGCAAGTGCTGTATTCACAAAGCACTTGCTCCTAAAGTTGCGGCGGCGTAGCGTAAATGGGCCGGCGTAATTCAAATTTGGCGGGTAGGGGGCGTGCAGTATTTAAAATAGGCGCGATCCCACGCCGAACGTACTGCGCATGCGCCGGCCGTCAATGTATCCCAGTGCGCATGCTCCAAATCATGACGGTGTTTTCGACGTGAACGTCAATGACGTCAATCCCCATTCACGGATGAGTTACGCAAACGACGTCAACATTTTCAAATTCGACGCAGTCACGACGTCTATACTTAACATAGGATGCGCCTGCTTTTTGGTGCTTTATCTTTACGCTGGGAAACCCCTTACAGAAACGGCGTAAAGTCACTGTGTCGGGCGGGCGTACGTTTGGGAATTGGCGTATCTCGCTGATTTACATATTCTCTGCATAAATCAGCGGGAACGCCCCTAGCGGCCATTTTAAAATTGCAGTTAAGATACGACAGGGTAATACAATTACGCTGCTCGTATCTTGGCTGAAACCCGGCGTATCTTGTTTTCTGAATACAGAAAACAAAATATGACGGCGCAGATTCTGAGTTATGCGGGCGTATGACTGATATGCCGGCGTAACTGTTACTGAATCTAGCCCAATATATTTTACCGTTTGCTATAATAAATATCCCACATTTAAAAAAAAAAATAAAAAAAATTTCCTCAGTTTATGCTGATATCTATTCTTTTACATATTTTTTGTAAAAAAATGGCAATAAGCGTATATTGATTGGTTTGCGCAAAAGTATTTTTTTTTTACTAGTAATGGCCATAATCTACGATTTTTATCAGGACTGCAATATTGCGGTGGACAAGTTGGACACTTTAATCTTTTTTTGGGACCATTGACAATTATACAGCGATTAGTGCCATAAAAATGCACATATTACTGTATAAATGTCACTGGCAGGGAAGGGGTTAACACTAGGGGGCGATTAAGGGGTTAACTGTGTTTCCTCACTGTGTTCTAACTGTAGGGGAGATGGGAGTCACTAGGAGAAGAGAGAGATCTGTGTTCATTCATTGTAAGAATACACAATCAATCTTCTCTCCCCTGAGAGAACTGTGATCTGTGTGTTACACACACAGATCACGGTTCTCGGTCTGTCACAAGCAATCACGGGTGCCCGGTGGTCATCGCTAGGGATGAGCTTCGTGTTCGATTCGAATGTATGTTCGAACATTGCCCGTTCGATTGTTCATCGAAAAACAAACAAACGGGTCGTTCGTGCCAAATTCGAGTGACGCACCACGGCCCATAATTCACTGCGACAGTGCGCGCTGATGGTTGACCAAGCATGCTGTATGTCCCGCATGCTTGGCCAATCACAGCCCGCAAAAAACAGAGAGCCATAATTGGCCAAAGCCAGGGTGGCTTTGGCCAATTATGGCTCAGGGCTTTAGCACACACCCCACACTATAAAAGGCAGCCTGCAAGGCGGTCACGTGTAGTGTGTTGCGGCGGTGTTAGTGAAAAGATCAGTCCTGGAGAGAGAGAGAGAGAGAAAGAGAGAGAGAGAGTATTTTTTCTAGATAGAGCAGGCAGGCTAGTCAGTTGAGTTAAATTTACAGTGTGTAGAGGATATATATATACATCCCAGGAGTTGTACATATATTTATACACTGTATAGTTTAGTAAGATTACTTCTTCCAAATCTGTCAGGCAGTTGATTGTGCTAGCTGAAGTGTTCTAATGTGTTGTATTGCCCATGTGCTGTATAGTTTTCACTTAAACCTACTTGTAGTTTACTGCACTTTGCTGTATAGTTTGCACCTAAATGTACTTGGTGTTTACTGCACTTGTGCCGTATAGTTTGCACCTAAATGTACTTGGTGTTTACTGCACTTGTGCTGTATAGTTTGCACTTAAACCTACTTGGAGTTTACTGCACTTGTACCGTATAGTTTGCACTTAAACCTACTTGTAGTTTACTGCACTTGTGCTGTATAGTTTGCACCTAAACGTACTTGGTATTTACTGCACTTGTGCCGTATAGTTTGCACTTAAACGTACTTGGGGTTTACTGCACTTGTGCCATATAGTTTGCACCTAAACGTACTTGGTGTTTACTGCACTTGTGCTGTATACAGTAGTTTTTACTTAAACCTACTTGGAGTTTACTGGACTTGTGCCTTATAGTTTGCACCTAAAAATACTTGGGGCCAGATTCTCAGAGGTGCTACGATGGAGTATCTCAGATACCCCATCGTATCGCCGTTTTTTTTGGCTCGTATCTATGCGAGTGATTCTTAGCATCACTTTGGCATAGATACGCTTGAACAGCCGACAAGTGTAATACCATTACACTTGCGGATCGTAGTTGTAATGACAACTCCGGCCACTAGGTGGCCTTTACGTTGTTTTCTCATTTGCCTATGCAAATGAGGCTACTACGCCGATTCCTGATCGCTTTTACACCGCACCGTCGTCGCGTACGTCGTTTTCGTTCGCGTAAGGTTACCCCTGCTTCTATGAGGAGTAACCTTACGAAGTACCGTCGGATGCCATGTTAAGGATGGCGTCGGGTCAGCGTTGGCTTTTTCCGTCACTTACGTCGTTTTACTAACTCGTTCGCGAATAGGGCATTGCGTAGTGACGATCACGTCGTTTTGATGTCGGTTTCAACGACGCTTTCCGACGTGAGCTGGAGCATGCGCACTGGGCTTTTTCCCCGGCCGGCGCATGCGCAGTTCGTTCGACGCGGGGGCACGCTTAATTTAAATACAAGCCGCCCCCTTTGAATTACGCGGGCTTACGCTGGGCCATTTTCGCTACGCCAACGCAAACTACGGAGCAAATGCTTAGAGAATACGGCACTTGCTCTAGTACGATGCGGCGGCGTAGTGTAAATGGCTTACGCTACGCCGCCGGATTTCTTAGAGAATCTGGCCCTTGGTGTTTACTGCACTTGTGCTGTATGGTTTGCACCTAAACATACTTGGTGTGTACTGCACGTGTCCTCTGCAGTTTGCACCTAAAGCTACGAGGTGTGTGTACTGTTTTTGTCCTTTTCAGGCCATTATAATGTCTGGAAGGACAACAAGAGAGGCAGAGAGTCACAAGGGCAAGCAGGCTCTGCATCTAAGGGCAACAGTGCTGGTGGTGGACACGGTGCATCCTCTTCAGCACGTGGCCGTTGGACACGCTCATCCTTATTTTCGGGAGCTGGCTGTGTTGAGCCTCAACATGCAGACATATTAGTAGAGTGGATGACCAAGCCCTCCTCATCCTCTCTCACTCAGCCTGAGCTTACTTTGTCTGGCAAAGCAGCTGCCAAGGCGTCCTCTGCCCTCTGCACAATGGCATCACACAATCCTTCCCTAGTCCCACCATGTCCTCCTGAGGAGTCCCCCGAACTGTTTCAACACAGTGTTGGGTACATGCTGCATGAAGATACACAGCATTTTGAAGGCTCCGATGATGGAACACAGATAGAGGAAGGCAGTAATGTGAGCCCAGAGAGAGGGAGTGCCCGAGAGGGACAGCAATCTGGCAGTCATGTTTCCCCAGCTGGAGCATACTGCCAGATTTTCGACAGTGATGAGGAGGGAGGGGATGATGAAGTCACTGACTCTACGTGGGTGCCCGATAGGAGAGAGGAGGAGGAGGAGGAGGAGGCACAGGCACATCTCCAAAGAGGCAGGATGCCCTCCAGGGGACAGCTTAAGGGCAGCACACCAACTGCATTACATCGCAGAGCTACGCCTGTGCAGGGCGCTGCTGTGTCTCAGCGTTACTGCAAAAGTTCTTTGGTGTGGGCCTGTTTTGAGACATGTGCATCAGATCGCACCTTTGCTATTTGCAACATGTCTCAAGCGTATCTCGCATGGCCAAAACATCACCCACTTGGGCACCACATGCTTGACCAGACATATGTCGACCTGCCATACAGTTCATTGGCAAGCATACCTGAAAGATCCACACCAAAGAACAAAGCGGACTTCCCCTTGCCCCTCATCAGCTGGGATCTCCAACCCCACTAGACTGTCAGTCCTCTCTGAAGCCTGCACTGATAGGACTTGAGGTGTAGAATTAGGTCTTTCACAACCTAGTAGTACATGCGGGCAATCTACTGATGGTACCAGACAAATTTCCCTGCCCCAGCTGCTGCAGCGCTGAAAGAAGTACTCTCCCAGCCATCCACATGCCCAGCGGTTGAATGCTAGCTTAGCAAAATTGCTAGCACTTCAACTGTTGACTTTTCGGTTGATAGATTCTGCCCCCTTCCGTGAGTTTGTGGAATGTGCGGTACCTCAGTGGCAAGTTCCCAAACGCCACTTTTTCTCATGGAAGGCGATTCCGGCTCTCTACCGGCATGTGAAAGGCAATGTCCATGCCTCGCTGGACAGGGCAGTCAGTGGTAAGGTGCATATTACCGCTGACTCATGGTACAGCAGGCATGGACAGGGACGTTACCCCTCTTTCACAGCGCATTGGGTGACTCTGCTGGCAGCTGGGAAGGACGCAGGGCAAGTTACAGTAGTGTTGGAGGTTGTTCCGCCACCACGCCTCCAAAACACTACTACTGGTTGTGACACACCTCTCTCCTCCACCCCCTGCTCTTATTCTTCCTATGTGGCCTCTTCCTGTGCTGATGTGTCCTCCAAACCAGCCGTGCTCCGTAGGCGTACAAGGGGCTACGCAGGAATGCAGGCAAAGAGATGCCATGTGGTGCTAGAGCTGGTGTGCTTGGGAGACAGGAGCCACACTGGGGCAGAGGTTCTGTCAGCTCTGCAGGCGCAGGCTCAGAGGTGGTTGACGCCAAGCTAGCTTAAGCCAGGAATGGTGGTTAGCGACAATGGCACCAACCTCCTCTCTGCCCTGCGACAGGGAAAACTGACCCATGTGCCCTGTTTTGCTTGTGTCCTGAATTTGGTGGTGCAGCGGTTTTTGGGCAGGTACCTGGGCTTACAGGATGTCCTGAAGCAGGCCAGGAAAGTCTGTGTGCATTTCCAAAGGTCATATAATGCCACTGCTTGGCTGACAGACCTCCAAAGGGAATACAACCGGCCCAAGAACCGCCTAATCTGTGACATGCCCACCAGATGGAACTCTACATTAGCCATGCTGCAGCGGCTGCACACGCAGTAAAGGGCCATCAATGAGTACCTCTGCCAATATGGCAGCAGAACTGGGTCAGGGGAGCTTGGGCTTTTTTCCCCACGCCAGTGGGCCTTGATCAGGGATGCAGGGAGGTGGAGGATTGTATCAGCAGCATGGAGGTGGAGCCTAGCACTTAGCATCAGCAGCAGCAGTCTTCAAGGGATCACTTACAGTCCCAAGGAACCCATGGACTTACGTGGCTGGTATGAGGTGCCTGCGGATCCTGTCGTCCTCAGTGACCCAGAGGACTGTGCTTCGAATGCCTCAGCAAACCTACGCTGCATGGCCTCCCTGATCCTGCAAAGCCTGCATAAGGATCCTCGTATTCGTGCTATCAAGGAGAGGGATCATTACTGGCTGGCAACTCTCCTAGATCCACATTACAAGAATAAGGTTGTGGACCTTATCTTGCCGTTGCAGAGGGAGCAGAGGATGAAACATCTTCGGGAGGCCTTGCAGAAAGGTCTGTGCAACGCGTTCCCAGAACCTGGGGGATTACCAAATCCTGGCCCTGGACAATGTGTTGCTGAGACTTCGGTGAGTCACAGAAGGAGCGGTAGAGAAGTTGGCCGTCTGACCGATGCGTTCAGACAATTTTTTAGTCTGCAGCCCCAAGGTATGACCGGTTCCAGCAACCATCGCCAGCGTCTGGTTTACATGGTGCAGGAATAACTATGGGCAAGATCATATTTGGACACCTTCCCCACCGAAAATACTCTGGCTTACTGGGTCTTGAGGATGGATCACTGGCCAGAGCATGCACAGTACCCAATTGAGCTACTGGCTTGTCCTGCATCCAGCGTTCTTTCAGAACGCACATTCAGTGGTGCTGGAGGCTTTGTGACGATCACAGAGTGCGCCTCTCCACCGACTCCGCCAATCAACTGACCTTCATAAAAATAATCATATCAGGCTTGGATCACCACCAGCTTCCAAGCACCTGATGCTGATGTAACTGAATATTTTTTTTGAAATGTCAGATCCCTTGGAGACCGACTGTGCTGTTATGCTGCTGACTGAATATCCTTTTCCTCCTTAATGATCTTGCCGATAGCTAGTAAGAACATTGTTGGTTCAGGCCACCGCCACCAGTGCCTAATGCCCAATTTTTCTGCCTATTGCCGCGTACACACCATCACGTTTTGTGATGAAAAAAAAGAAGTTTTCAAAAAAGTCATTTAAAATGACCGTGTGTGGGCAAAACGTTGTTTTATGTCTTCAAAAAAACGACCAAAAAAAAATTCGAACATGCTTGAATTTTTTGTGTTGTTTTTCAAAACGTCGTTTTTTGTGTCATAAAAAGTGATGGTGTGTGGGCAAAACGATGTTGAAAACAACGTTTTTAAACCCGCGCATGCTCAGAAGCAAGTTATGAGACAGAGCTTCAAAGGAACAGAGTGCCGTCGAACGTGGTGTACGTCACCACGCTTTGCTAGAGCATTTTGGAAAAACGATGGTGTGTATGCAATGTCGTTTTAGAAAATTAAGTTTGAAAAACGTTGTTTTGTTTCATCACATAAAACGTTGTTTTCTTTTCATCACAAAAAGTGATCGTGTGTACGCGGCATAAGGTCCAATTTTTCTGCCCCTGTTTAACAGGGGCGTATAATAACAATTTTTTATGCAATACTTTGCATATGGCTCTTTGCTGACCTCCAATTACAGTATCTGTGAGGGGTTGCAGTGTTGTGCCTAAGGCCCAATTTTCCTGCCCCTGTTTAACAGGGGCGTGTAATAACAATTTTTGATGCAATACTTTGCAGCAGGGCTTATTAATGCGCTCCAACTAGAGTATCTGTAAGAATTTTTTGTTGGTATTTTTTTTAGAGATATCTTTTTTTTTTCTTAGATATCTTTTTTTTTTTTTGTATTTTCTTTGAGAATAACAAAATTACAAAAATATCTGGTTAAAACGCATGAACAATGACTAACTTTTTAGCATTGGTCATTGTTCATGTGTTTTAGCCACTTAAAAAAAATAAAAAAAAAATAACAAAACATACATAGAAAAAAAAGAAAAGCTAAAAAAAATTGTTATTTAAACCCTCCCCAGAACATCCATTAAATCCTTTAGTTTTCGCTCCACATTTTTTTTTTCATCTGCCCCAAGCAGATGTGGATGTCATTAATTTGAGCCCTGTAGGACAACACCTCTCCAATTAACACCTGGGCAGTGTATGTGTCCAATCCACCACCAACAGCACGAATACCTCCTGAAATTTGGAAACAAACCATTTATTACAATAATGCAGGCCTACATCTATTACCTGAAGTTGTGCTGTATGACACTGACCTGATGTGGTGGCAGTTTCTACTTCCTGCACATCCTGCAGGGGCGTGTCTTGGGTCTGTGTGGGGTTTGTCTGCTCCAGTCTTGCAGCCTCATTGCGCCCTATGAGATTGTAAAAAAGGGAAACATGAATCAAAAAGATTAGAGGCCTATAAGAGGAATATGAATCATTCTTTTTATAAAGTGTGGTACAATTGTCTGTTTTTACAATCCTTCTAAGCTTAACACAGGATTGTATCCATTACCAAAGCTGCTACATTTCTCTATCTTTGGCCAAGTGGTACCGACTACGTGAACGGTACTGGAGCATGATGGGACTGTGACATCGTAGGAGGCCTATATAAAATCGGTGCGAGCCGCACACACGGCATTACAGCGGGAAGAAGTGTTGCGTCAACATAGGAAGAAGAGAAGAAGGCAGAAGGCGGCATAGAATAGAGGACTGGCCGCCGCTAGTAATTGAGCTAACACAAAGGTAGCGGCGGTCAGCCCTGAAGAAGGCGGCACCGGAGAGCGAGCGGGAGAAGAACCGGGGAGCGCCGACACAACAGTATATGACAGTATACATGGAAGGTGGAGGCTCCTTAAGAATCAATTTAAAGAAATAGGCTGCAAGATGAAGGGAAGGACCTCCAAGGTGATATTCTCTGAAATATTTCCTGTGCCATGCGCAACACAGGAAAGGCAGGGGCAGATTAGAGAGCTGAATGCATGGCTAAAGACCTCGTGTAGGAAGGAGGGATTCAGGTTTCTAGAGCACTGGGCTGACTTTTCATTGAGGTGCAACCTATATGCTAAAGATGGTTTGCACTTGAATGAAAGGGGGTCTGCTGTGCTGAGGGAGAGGTTTAGGGGAATGCTGGAGGAGTATTTAAACTAGACTTGAGGGGGAGGGTGAACTAGAATTACATCGGGCACACAGGTCAGTTAGGGGTCAGACATTAATGGAGAGTGGAATGGGGATAGATGGAGGTGGGGTTATGGCAGGTAACAATAAAGTTCCCATGTTGTAAACAGCCATTAGAAATTATAGTACCATATGCACTACCAAAAATGATATGAAATATATGAAAAACAGCAGTGAAAAATGTAACAATACATTTAAGTGTTTGTTCACCAATGCCAGAAGCCTGCCAAGCAAAACAGGTGAGTTGGAAGATCTGGTGCATGAGGAGAGCTATGATGTAATCGGTATTGCTGAAACTTGGCTTCAATCCTCACATGACTGGGCTATTAATATTCCTGGTTATGCTCTCTTTTGGAAAGACAGGGTAAAAACGAAAGGTGGAGGGGTCTGTCTCTATGTGAGAAGTGACCTCAAAGCAAGCGTGAAAGAGGACATGGTTGATGGAGAGTGTGATGAAGTTGAAGCATTATGGGTGGAATTGCATACAGATGTGAGTAGTTCAAAGTTAATCATTGGCGTTTGTTATAGACCACCCAATGTTAATGAGGAAGTGGAGACTCGGCTCCTTGCACAGATGGAAAGGGCTGCAAGGGCTGGGATGGTGATAATAATGGGCGATTTTAACTACCCAGAAATTGACTTGAATAATGGTTCTTCTGGGACAGTTAAAGGACAAAAATAAAAAACCTATTGCAGGACAATTTTTTGGTCCAGTTTATTGAGGCCCCAACTAGGAATGATGCTCTGTTGGACTTGGTAATCTCAAACCATGCAGAGCTTATTACTAATGTTCAGATAAAGGAACACCTGGGTAGCAGTGATCATAACATGATTTCATTTAATGTTAACTATAAGCAAGAAATACATACAGGAAAAATAAAAACACTTAATTTCAAGAGAGCAAATTTTCAAAGGATGAGGACTGCTCTCCAGGACTTGGACTGGGAGGGAATATTGGCACCGATGAACACAGAACAGAAATGGGAATTATTCAAAAAGACTCTTTGGGACATCACTGCAAAGTATATTCCCATGGGCAATAAGTTTAAAAGGCTAAAGATAAAACCTATGAGGCTCACGGTTAAAAAAGCTATAAACAATCAGAAAATAGCTTTTAAAAAATATAGAAATGAATGAACACTAGTGTTGTTTAAATGTTCCAAAGAATATAATAGAATATGTAAAAAGGAAATCAGGGATGCAAAAATTCAAAATGAACGACAGATTGCAAAAGATAGTAGGACAAACCCCAAAAAATTATTTAAATATATAAATAGTGGGCGTGGCCTGGAGCGGCATGAGATAGGACGCATGTGAGCTGAGCTCCGCCGACCGAAAATCCTTGTACCCGCTATCCTTGGATATATCACTGTTTTTTTAGTCCCACCAGACCGGGCACCTAGAGGGAACATGTCGCCACCCAAAAATAAGTCCTGTACGATCGCTAAACTAGCTCAATACCGCCATCAGGAATCTGGATCGACGGACCAAGATGGCGCCGCTGCATGCGGAGAGGAGTCAGGGGCTCAGAATTCGGATACAGCCCGGCTTCTCCAGGCCATTACAGCGTTCCAGGAGGCTGTAGCGTCCTGCCAGACTACTCTCACAGAGAGGATTGAGGAAGTGAAGGTGGATATATCGCTGGTCAGGCAGGACTTCCAGAAACTCAGGGACAGGGTTACAGAAGCTGAGACTAGAATCGGCATGGTGGAGGACTCCCTCCCCCCCTGCAGATCTCCACTGAGAACATGCAACATCAAATTAACCAGCTCCTCCAGAAGCAGGATGAAATTGAAAACAGATTGCGCAGGTGTAACCTTCGCTTCATTGGCCTGCCGGAGGGGGTGGAGGGGAGAGACCCCCCAACGTTCCTGGAGACCCTGCTGTCAGACACATATGGCAGGGAGTCTTTCACGTCTATGTTTGTGGTGGAGAGAGCGCACCGCATGGCGGGCAAGCCGCCACCTGTGGGTGCGCCCCCCCGCACTTTCATAGCTAAACTCCTAAACTTCAGGGATCGGGATACCATCCTCCGCCTCAGCAGGGAAAAGGGCAACATCCCGTTCGGAAACAAGATGGTGGCAGTCTTCCCGGACTTCTCGGCGGATGTGCAGAGAAAGCGAAAGACCTTCACTGAGGCAAAACGCCGCCTGCGTGTCAAGCGCGTGAAATATGCGATGCTGTTCCCAGCCAGACTGCGTGTGGAAGGGGGAGACAGGGTACACTTCTTTGAAGATCCTGAAGCAGTCATAGCGTGGCTCGAACGACAAGATGAACGCTGATAAGTATGCTTACTCTCCCTGATCCCTGCTTCCTCCTGTTTACTTCCCTGCATCCCCCTCCTTCTCCCCCTCCTTCTCCACTACCCTTTATATTTTTTGTGTGCCCCCCTCTTTTGAGGTATCCTATCCACATACTATTGCGGGGGACTGCATGCTGGACGTTGCTCACTGTTTCACATGTTCCCTTAGCCCGGGGCTCTGATGCGACTCCCTTTCTGCAGGTGGGTGTCTGTTTGTGTCCCCACCCTTACTGTAAGCATACACTGCTCCTTCTATGTTATGCCCCCTTGCTCCGGTGGGGACTTGACGGGGGTGAGGGACTACATGTCTACACGGCAATGCTGCATCCTGCTGTTCCTTCCCTCCTCCCCCCCTTAAACATATGGAAACATGGATGCAAACTTTGTGGACGGTACCTTACAAAACCTTTTTTTTTTTTACTTGCATAGACCGGATGTACACTCCCGTTCCTCCCTTTGGTCGGCGGAGGGACCTTCCTATGAGTGAGCTTGCTCTGTTTAGTGAGCCAAATCCTATGGAAAGCCGCACACTGCAGCGAAGTTTCGCCCTGTGCGCTATTGTGTGCACCCTATGTTGGACTATCTGGCCTGTAGTCGGTAGCTTGACTGCTGGTGCCCATGTATATGCTGATTTACTAACATACCCTTCCTTCACAGGTTGCGCACTGTTCATGCCAAGTTGGCAGTTAGGGGTTGGTGCCCGCACCAGTTGGGGTCAGTGCAGGGCAGGGTGGGGGGTGGTTGGGTTAGGGGGGGCTAAGTTGTTGAGAGATGGTCTTCTTATCTTGTTATCTTTAATACTCATACATGTCAGTTCACACAGCTATTGCAATGATGCCTTGGTGTCGTCTACGGTCGCACCCGTCCGGGTGCGGCTCCATTGCCCAGATGCCCTAGGCCTTGGTGCTCCATATTGGGTTCATTTTAATCCATGGCCACGTTGAAGGTCCTCACGTGGAACGTGAGGGGTATGAGAGATCCCATTAAAAGGTCTGCAGTGTTTGGGCAATTGAAAAAATTCAGGGCGGACGTGGTGGCTCTGGTGGAGACTCACGCTGAGGGCTCCATGTTGAAGGCGCTTAAGAGGCCTTGGGTGGGCTGGGCTTTCCACTCCGTACACAATACCCACTCCAGAGGAGTATCCCTTTTGATAGCCAAAACAACTAATTTTGAGCTCCTAGACCTGGCCCTTGACCCATTGGGCAGATCGGTGTTTCTAAGAGCGAAACTGTATGGAGAGATGGTTCTTATACTGGCCTTCTATGTCCCACCCCTGTTTCAATTTGATGTGCTCACTGAGGGAATCAATTTCATGGCCCTATACCCGGCCACGCCCGCTATTTGGCTGGGAGATTTTAATAATGTACTTGATATAACTAATGATAGGTTGTCCGGGTCATGTCGACCCCCATTGGGCCCACAACTGACAAGATTTGCACGCCTCCTTGATGATTTTCATTTGGTGGATACCTGGAGGCACAGGTACCCCACCGCACGGGCCTACTCGTGTTTCTCTTCCACTCACCGCTCCATGTCCCGCATAGACCTTATACTTTTCTCTGAGCTCCTCCTTCCCAGACTCAGGGATGCTGGGCTCTTGCCCAGATCATTGTCTGATCACTGCCCCTGCTGGGCTACATTGTCTTTACCCCACGCCCGGCCACCACTGACATGGCGTCTGACCCATTTTGGCTGACCTTACTACCAGAAGAAGACGACCTGGGGACTGATTGGGGACAATTTTTCACGACCAATGACGGCTCAGCACGGCCACAGGTAGTTTGGGAGGCTTTCAAACTCCATGCCCGAATGACCCTTGCCACCCGCATTAACCAAATTAAACGGACCTCGGCAACGGTGGTCGATAATGCAACGTCTGCCTTAGAGGCGGCAGAAAGGGACTTTCTGAATGACCCCACTGCGGACAGGGCGGGCAATCTTAAAGTGTGCTCCAGGGCACTCGATCAGGCACTCTATGAGAAGTCTAAACATAAACTTTTCTTCCTCAGACAGAGGTCATACGAGCATGGTGAAAGTGCCGGGAAACTGCTGGCCTACCTCGTCCATAGCGAGGAGAGACCCCCGGTTGTGATCTCCCTGCGTTCACCGGACAACACCCTGGTGAGTGCGCCTGCTCAGGTCGCGGAGATGTTCCGTGAATTCTTCACCTCCTTATATGCCACCACAGTTTCGGATGACCTCTCTGTGATGGAGTCCTTCTGGGAAGGGTTACAGGTTCCGCGTTTAACAGAGGCCCAGACTAGAGAGCTAGAGGAGCCCCTGACTCTGGAAGAGATCATGGGGGCTGTGGCGGCATTCCCCGCGTCCAGAGCACCGGGCTCTGACGGCCTACCGGTGGAGTTTTACTCCACTTATGCGGAGGTATTGGCGCTTCAGCTTTTAAAATTGTATAACTCTATATTTGAGAACTCTGAAATGCCGCCCTCCATGAGAGAAGCTACTATAGTTCTGATCCCCAAACCGGGCAAGGATCCTTGCCGCCCGGAGTCATACCGCCCCATTTCCCTACTCCAGGTGGATGTCAAGATACTGGCAAAGGTGCTTGCCATCCGCCTGAACAAAGTTATTCTTTCATTAATTCATGGAGATCAGGCGGGGTTCATGCCAGGCAGGAACACGTCGTTTAATCTTCGGAGACTATTCATTAACCTTCAGGCCCCTCATAATAACCCAGGATCCAGGGTAATTGTAACCCTGGACACTGCCAAGGCCTTCGATTCTGTCGAATGGCGATATTTGTGGCCCTGTTTGGGTAAGTTCGGGATAGGGCCCAGATACATCAAATGGGTACAACTCCTTTACCAAAACCCGGTGGCTAGGGTCCTGGCTAACGGCTGGCTCTCGGACCGGTTCTCTCTTCACAGGGGTACTAGGCAGGGGTGTCCTCTGTCGCCGCTGCTGTACGCGCTGGCGGCAGAGCCACTCGCCATAGCAATTCGCGCCCATACGGGTATAGTCGGTCTGCAGAGAGGGGGGGTGGTGGAGAAGATCAGTACATACGCAGATGACACGCTTCTCTATTTAGATGACTCAACTAAATCCCTACCCCTGGCTTTGGACCTCATAGAGAAATTTGGCACATTTTCTGGCTTAAAGATTAACTGGGACAAGTCTCAGGTGCTCCCGCTGGATAGTTACCCTTCTACAGAGGATAGGGGTTCACTTCCCCTACTGAGAGTCAGTGTTATCAAATATCTAGGCATTAGGACGACCAAAGATCCCGGGGACTATGTCTCTCTCAATATAGACCCACTGTTTGGGATGCTCAAACAGAAGACACAAACTTGGGCCTGTCTCCCATTGGGGGTAATGGGCCGAGTAAACCTCATTAAAATGGTCATACTGCCCAAAATTCTATATATGCTCTGGCACTCCCCTGTTTATCTTATCCTTAGACATTTTATGGCGTTCGAGGCCCTTCTAAAACCCTTTGTCTGGGGACCCAGCAGGCACAAACTCCCATGGCACAAACTTAAACGCCCGACGGACCTGGCGGGTCTTGCCCTTCCCGATTTCAATTTATACTATCTGGCAGCACAGCTCTCGCAGCTGTTTCATGTGGACAAGACGGATAGGGACAGATTCTTGTGTCTTCTGTGCCCAAAGTGGGCCGAGACGTCGTTAGACCCCATGGTGATGATCGCGGGGGGACGGTGGGAAGGGGTGGCCCTGCTGACCGTAAGACGATTTTATACCAGTATAAGAAAGTGTGGACCATAACCTCCAAAATGTTACATATACCGCTCATAAATGCCTTTACTCCCTTATGGCATAACTCAACCTTGCCTGAATTCGCCCACATCCCGGACACTGGTTGGTGGAGCTCCAGGGGTATTCTCTATCTGTCCCACATTGTGGCCAATGGGAGACTTAAATCACTGTCCAGCTTACAACTAGAGTTCGCCCTTCCCGATCCACTGCATTTTCGTTACTTGCAGCTACGACATGCCTACTACACACAATTTCCTCTGGGGGATGTCTCCCTGGACTCTAACCCGCTGATGGCGGCCATAAAATACCCTGATCCTAAAAAACTAATTTCACAATTTTACTCCATGCTGTCGCTCCCCTCGGCAACTGTGGGAGCATATGCGGTGAAGGCTAGGTGGGTGGATGATTTGGGCCCGGTGGCGGATGACGAGTGGAGTGATGCTCTGGACGCATGTAGGTTGGTCTCACCCAAGCTGTCAGATCGGCTTACCCAGATTTTTATATTGCACAGATCGTATCTCACGCCCCTAAGAATTTCAAAATATAAACAGGATTGTCCCTCTACTTGTCCCATGTGTGCTCACCCGACAGCCAATTTCTTTCATCTATTGTGGTCCTGTCCCAAGTTGCAGGCTTATTGGTCGCAGGTGGTTAGATTTCTACATGACAAGATGGGCTCCCCTGTAACACTCCAGCCAAAGCTATGTCTACTAGGTATCTTCCCCAATCCAGATGGTAACAAGTGTACACAACTGTTCTTACACGAGACACTTTTCTCAGCTAGGAAAGTGATTGCCAGGGGATGGATGCGTCCTGATCCCCCGCTGCTATCGCACTGGTTAGCGGAGGTCGATGCTGTATTACCGTATAAGAAACTAATGTATGCACACAGGGGATGCCCATCCAAATTCGAAAAGGTCTGGGACAAATGGTTGAAATCTTCTGATACCTGTACATAATGAGTCACAATGCATTCAAGGAAAGTGTCCTTTCCATTCTCCATTATTCTGAAGGTCATACTGTTAGTTGTGGTGGGGTCTAGGAGTTGGGTTGGGGTGGGAGGTCACCCTGGGAGGCGGGACTCCATGTTGGTTTGTCACATATCTACGGGTTCTTCCGCTGCTCCTGTTTTTTTTTTTTTTGTGTACGCATTCATCTGCATACTTCATTGTACTGTGATGTGACCGTTACCATAGCAACTTTTTCAACTGCATGTATTAGTGTAACCCAATTTTTCATGTACCATCTTTGTTCTCAATAAAAGACTTTGGATAAAAAAAAATATATAAATAGTAAAAAGGTCAAGTCTGAGCATGTAGGCCCTTTACAAAATAATCTAGAGTGGGTGACTGAGGACAAAGAGAAGGCAAATTTATTAAATGCTTTCTTTAGCTCTGTATATACAATGGAGCATTGGGAACTCATGTCTGTAATGGGGGTGGGAGTGACGCAGCCCCAAATCCACAATGGCTCAAAAGTGATATGGTCCAGAAATATTTAGACAGAATAAAGGTGGATAAAGCACTTGGACCAGATGGCATCCACCCACGGATCCTAAAAGAATTGAGCTCTGAAATTTCAAAGCCACTGTATCTAATATTTAGGGACTCATTAGTGATGGGAATAGTACCACTGTATTGGCGTAGAGACAATGTGGTGCCTATATTTAAAAAGGGAACAACGTCTTTACCAAGTAACTATAGACCTGTTAGTTTAACTTCTATAGTTGGGAAGATACTGGAACGTTTAATAAAAGACCACATGGATGAGTTCTTGTTGGAAACTGTTTAAGCAGCAGACAGCATGGATTCATGAAAGACAGAAGTTGTCAGACAACCTTGATTTTCATTTTATGAAGAGTTAAGTAAAACCCTGGACAGAGGCATGGCTGTGGACGTGGTATACTTGGATTTTGCAAAAGCGTTCGATACAGTTTCCCACACACGGCTCATGTATAAGGTAAGGTCTACAGGATTGGATATATCGGTTTGTAAATGGATAGAAAACTGGCTAAAAGACACGATTCAGAGAGTTAATGATTCCTACTCGGAATGGTCCAAGGTTATCAGCGGTGTACCCCAAGGTTCTGTGCTGGGTCCCTTACTTTTCAATATATTTATAAATGATATTGGGTCTGAGATCAAAAGTAACATTTCTGTTTTTGCAGATGACACCAAGCTATGCAGTGGAATAACGTCCTTGCAGGATGTCTCCAATTTACAAGCCGACCTCAATGCTCTGTCTTATTGGGCGACTAAGTGGCAGATGAGGTTTAATATTGATAAGTTAGAAGGCTGGCCGCAGGAGGAGTCTAAGGAGTACTTAAGACTCCCTCCCTGTCAGGGCTGGGTTCGGCGTTGGATTCTGGGTCACGTCATGGCCGGGTTGCCAGGGGGACCGCGTCACTGCAGTTTTTCGATATGGAGCTGCAGGTCGGCAGCAGGAGGCTCCCTGCACGCCGTTCATTGCCTGCCTGCCTGCCCGCTTATCCCGTCCTCACAGGCTGATTCAGGGGGTTGGGGGAGCCGCTCACAGTCCGGTTCTCACACCGGGTCCATGGGGGGGCTCGCCTCCCGGTACGCACGTGGGGGATTCCCGCATGGCTCCCTTTCTTTTTCTGGTCCATGCGGGCGCCCCCTCCCAACCCCCACTCGCCTATCTCCTCCGGGTTCACGCCGGCAGCAGCGGCATGGCCGCCCGTTTGTTCTCTCTTCCTCCCGGGGCTCTTACGGTTTTCACGCTGGGGGGAGGGGGGGAAGCCCGCCCGCCCGCTGTATTTCTCCCTCCAGCATGGAGGGAGCCGCCCGCCGCTTCCCCTGGTGTTCACGCTGGGGGGAGGGAGGGGGGGGGTTAGGGGGGATGCCCGCCCACTGTTTTTCTCCCTCCAGCATGGAGGGAGCCGCCCGCTGCTTCCCCCGGTGTTGGGGGGGGGGTGCTCATCTGCCCGCTGTATTTCTCTCTCCCTCCAGCAGCGGCATGGGGGGGGGGCTGTCCCCATATTTCACTCGGGTCATACTGGCTGTATGAGGGGCGGTTCATGCAGGGGTCTTGCTGGGGGGGTGTCCGCCATTTTTTCCAGGGGTCACATGCTGGCTACTTGGGGGGGTTGCCCTCCTGCATCTCTGGGGTCATGCTAGCGGCATTGGGGGGGGGGGGCTGTCCACCTTTTTTACTCAGGTCAGGGGAGTTTCTGCCCCAGGTTTTCTGTCATAGCGTTTCTGCCCCATGGTTTTATGGCATAGCGTTTCTGCCCTATGGTTTTCTCTCATAGCGTTTCTGCCCCAGGTTTTCTGTCATAGCGTATCTGCCCCATGGTTTTCTGTCTTAGCGTTTCTGCCCCATGGTTTTCTGTCATAGCGTTTCTGCCCCATGGTTTTCTGTCATAGCGTTTCTGCCCCTGGCTTTTAGTCATAACGTTTCTGCCCCTGGCTTTCAGTCATAACGTTTCTGCCCCTGGCTTTCAGTCATAACGTTTCTGCCCCTGGCTTTCAGTCATAACGTTTCTGCCCTGGGTTCAGGCATAACGTTTCTGCCCCTGGGTTCAGGCATAACGTTTCTACCCCACGTTTTCTTTCATAGCGTTTCTACCCCACGTTTTCTTTCATAGCGTTTCTGCCCCACGTTTTCTGTCATAGCGTTTCTGCCTCACGTTTTCTGTCATAGCGTTTCTGTCCCGCATTTTCTATCATAGCGTTTTCTGTCATAGCGTTTCTGCCCCACGTTTCCTGGCACAACGTTTCTGCCCCTGGTTTTCTGTCATAATGTTTTTGCCCCCAGGTTTGATGCCATGTTTCTGCCACCGGGGTTTCTGTCATAGTGTTTCTGCCCCCAGGGTTTTCCGTCATAGCGTTTCTATCCCCAGGTTTTCCGTCATAGCGTTTCTGACCCCAGGTTTCTGTCATAGCGTTTCTGCCCCTACAATTCTGGCGTAGTGTTTCTGCCCCCACGCTTGCTGTCATAGCGTTCTGCCCCCACGCTTGCTGTCATAGCGTTCTGCCCCCACGCTTGCTGTCATAGGGTTCTGCCCCCACGCTTGCTGTCATAGGGTTCTGCCCCCACGCTTGCTGTCATAGGGTTCTGCCCCCACGCTTGCTGTCATAGGGTTCTGCCCCCACGCTTGCTGTCATAGCGTTCTGCCCCCACGCTTGCTGTCAAAGCGCTCTGCCCCCACGTTTTATGTCATAGCGTTCTGCCCCCACGGTTTCTGTCATAGTGTTTCTGCCCCCAGGTTTTTCTGTCATGGCGTTTCTGCCCCCAGGTTTTTCTGTCATAGCGTTTCTGCCCCCAGGTTTTTCTGTCATAGCGTTTCTGCCCCCAGGTTTTTCTGTCATAGCGTTTCTGCCCCCAGGTTTTTCTGTCATAGCATTTCTGCCCCCAGGTTTTTCTGTCATAGCGTTTCTGCCCCCAGGTTTTTCCGTCATAGCATTTCTGTCCCCAGGTTTTCCATCATAGTGTTTCTGTCCCCAGGGTTTTCTGTCATAGGGTTTCTGCCCCCACGTTTTCTGCCTTATTTCTGCCTCAGCGTGTCAGGCGCAGTGTTTGTCTCACAATTCTGTCTCAGGTTCTGTCCTTGCATTGGCCATAGCTATAGTATCATGCGTTTCTGCCCCCAGGTTTTCTGTCTTAGCGTTTCGGCCCACACGATTTCTGTCATAACATTTGTCATTGCATCTGCCTCAGTGTTGCAGGTGCAGCTTTCTCTCATACCTTTTCTGCCCCAGGTTTCTGCCAGTTTTTGCCTCTGCGTTTCAGGCTCGGTGATTCTATCATACCATTCTGCCTCAGGTTTCCGTCATTACATTTGCCTCAGCATTTTCTCTCATACCGGCAGGTTCTGCCCCAGGTTTTCTGTCATAGCGTTTCTGCCCCAGGTTTTCTGTCATAGCATTTCTGCCCCAGGTTTTCTGTCATAACATTTCTGCCCCAGGTTTTCTGTCATAGCGTTTCTGCCCCAGGTTTTCTGTCATAGCGTTTCTGCCCCAGGTTTTCTGTCATAGCGTTTCTGCCCCAGGTTTTCTGTCATAGCGTTTCTGCCCCAGGTTTTCTGTCCTAGCGTTTCTGCCCCAGGTTTTCTGTCCTAGCGTTTCTCTCAGAATGTTGCTCTCATACCATTTATGCCCCAGGTTTTGTCATTTTATTTTTGCCTCAGCGTTGCTCTCATACCATTTCTGCCCCAGGTTTCTGTCCTATATTTTTTGCCTCAGCATTCAGGTTCAGCGGGTCTCCCATACCATTTCTGCCCCAGGTTTTGCCATAAGTTTTCAGTCTCAGCAATTCTGCTGCCCCCACGATTTCCGTCCCCCTCAATTTTCTGTCATAGCATTGCTGCCCCCACGATTTCTGTCATAGCTTGCTGCCCCCACGAATCCTGTCTGTGTTGGTTTGTCTTGGCGTTGTCGTCTTCGTGGTTACCATGTCTCATTGTACGTTGTCCACGTTGCATCTGGGTTGTTTAGCTAGTGCTCACATCTCAGGATCTGTCACGTCTACAGATTCATACGGGCTGAGGTTTCGTTTTTAAATGATTGTTGACCACAATCTTCTCGCCTGTTTACATACGTCATACGTTGCACGTGCATTCATTACATCTATACGATTACCCACAGCAGTCCGTGGGTACACCAACCCTGAGTGTTCAGTTAAATTGCCTGTCTCTGCGCTGCAGGTTACTCAGGCTCACGTGCCAGTCACACTGGGTTGGGGTGTCATCGGGTGCATTCATGCGCAGTGGTCTTAGGTAGGCACAGAGGGCGTTGTTGTTTCATGTGTGTTTTCTGTCTTGTCTAGGTTGTGTCAGCGCACCCCCAGTTCCTGCTCTTCCATTTCTGCCGGCCATGTCATCATCTCTTTGGGTCCGGTCTATCAGGCCTTCTGGTTCATGACTGAGCAATGGGTGTTCCTTGTCAGAGGTGGCGGAATCGCCCATCCCTGATTCTCTGACATCCCTACTGTGGGTACATTCAGGCGGCGTACACACGACCGAGGTTCTCGCTAGAAACCAGCGAGAACCTCGCTGGAAGCTGCATTCCAGCGAGAACCTCGGCCGTGTGTACGCTCTCGGCGAGCATCCCATCGGGAATGCCGTCGAGCAGAAATAGAGAGCATGTTCTCTATTTGCTCGACGGCCCGCCTGGATGAATGGCTGGTTGCCATTCCCGACGGGCGGGTAGCCGAATCTGACGGCCGGCAGAGAACCTCGACGGGCGGAACGATGTGTTCTGCCCGTCGAGGTTCTCTGCCGTGTGTACGCGGCTTCAGACCTGCTTTCGGGGCTCATCGCTGCATCATCAGGTTTTTCATAGTGTTGTGGCTTCAGCTGACAGTCATGCTTTCGTTACCAATCAAGTTTCTGGAGGCAGCTTTTCCAGGGGTGGTTGGTCTGGTTTCTCTACCTTCATGCTGTAGGTGGGGGGCTGGGCCTCTTAGGTACCTAGTGGCAAGTTTAATAGCATTGTTACTATGGGCTGCTCTCTCCTGCAAAACTTGTCATTAGGTACTTGTCTGTGGTCTGGCGTTTCAGCACTTGTGCAGTTGGGGGGGGGGTTTGCGTTAGCTTCCATACCGATATCAACTATCCTTATGCTCAATTTCGTCAGTCCTGCCGGTGGCAAGGTAAGTCTATTTTGTGCATCATCATCGGGTCGTGCTTCTGCCTGTAACCTGGTAACCAAGTCTATCAGGTAGGAACGGGTTCTGTGTGTCGGTATGGTTCCAAGTTAAGGTTGTAGTTGCCTTAGCGCATGGGCCTCGTCCATCTGCTCCGTCAGCATATCCATCAGGTATTCAGAACTTCAGGCTCCTGCCAGTTGTTAATTTTTGCAACTCACCCACTCATTTCCCTATATCAAGTATGGGGTAGGCCAGGGGTTGGGGGGTTTCCTCACGGGGCTATGTCTCTGGTGTCCAGTTGTAGCATTTGTTTGTTAGGCATTATTGCAGGGGCTTCTCGGGCCGGCTCTCGTCTGGGTTGTCGCAGGCAGCAGGCTCTAACCAATCTTTCTCGGGGCTTTGGTCGAGTTTCAGGGCTGCTTCACGCATTCGGCACGGGCTTCCTTCTATCACAGGTCACGAGTCGGTAGCTTCTCCGGTCATAACGGCTACTTGTCGGGTATACATACGGTTGCCATTCGGGCGCGTGCTGATTTACTTCTTGGTCGCTTATCTACCCCTCTTCACCTAAATATGTGTCTTTTGCCCTCTTTCAGGCGTACCTACCAGCTGGCCAAAGGCACACTCCAGGCCTTGGTTATTAGGGTCATCGCATTCCTTACTCGAAGACTCTGATTACAAGTTAGAAGGCTGGCCGCAGGTATGGACTCCAGAGATAGAGATATCATTTTGCCCCTGTACAAATCAGTAGTAAGACCTCATCTGGAATATGCAGTCCAGTTTTGGGCACCAGTTCTCAAAAAGGATATGGGAGAACTGGAGAAAGTGCAGAGAAGGGCAACCAAACTGATAAGAGGCATGGAGGAGCTCAGCTATGAGGTAAGATTGGAAGAACTGAATTTATTCACTCTTGAGAAGAGGAGAATAAGGGGGGATATGATCAACATGTACAAATATATAAGAGGTCCATATAGTGAACTTGGTGTTGAGTTGTTCACTTTAAGGTCAACACTGAGGACAAGGGGGCACTCTTTACGTCTGGAGGAAAAGAGATTTCACCTCCAAATATGGAAAGGTTTCTTCACAGTAAGAGCTGTGAAAATGTGGAAAAGACTCCCTCCAGAGGTGGTTCTGGCCAGCTCAGTAGATTGCTTTAAGAGAGGCCTGGATTATTTCCTAAATGCACATAATATAACTGAGTACTAAGATTTGTAGGTAAAGTTGATCCAGGGTAAATCCGATTGCCTCTCGGGGGATCAGGAAGAAATTTTTTCCCCTCCTGTAGCAAATTGGATCATCGCTCTGCTGGTTTTTTTTGCCTTCCTCTGGATCAACTGTGGGTATGGAGTTGGGTGTATGGGATTATACTGTGTTTTATTTTGTTTGTTTATTTATTTATTTTTTATGGTTGAACTGGATGAACTTGTGTCTTTTTTCAACCTAGCTAACTATGTAACTATGTAACAGCGATGAAGTGAAGAAGATGGAAGAAGACCCCCGGAGAGCGGAGAAGACCCCCAGAGAGCAGAGAAGACCCCCGTAAAAAAACTAAAGAAGAGAGGGGGGGGTCCCGGAGCTGACTAATAAAATATTTTAAAACCCTGTGTTGTGTGTTTTTGTTATTAATACTTTGCCTCCAGGTGAATGGTTAGGGGTACCCCATATTCATTCACTTAGAGTGGGGGGCCGGTATCTGGGGGCCCCCTTATTAAAGGGGGCTCCCAGATTCCGATAAGCCCCCCGCCCACAGACCCCGACAACCAACGGCCAGGGTTGTCGGGAAGAGGCCCTGTTCTTATCAACATGGGGACAGGGTACTTTGGGGAGGGGGGCCGCAGGGCTCCACCTGCCCCAGAGTACCCAACCCCCCATGTTGAGGGCATGCGGCCTGGTACGGCTCAGGAGGGGGGGCGCTCGCTTGTCCCCACTCCTTTCCTGAACGGCTGGGCGGCGTGCTTTGGATACGGGTCTGATATGGATTTCATTTTTTTTTCGGTACAATCCATAGCATACCTAACGGCCTGGTATGCCTCCTGGGGGGGAACCCATGCCGGATTTTTATAAAAAAAATTGGCGTGGAGTTCCCCCTCATGATTCATACCAAACGCCGCGTGTAGAATTGGTGATAATCCAAGTCGGATCCCCGTCGCTTCTATGACGGCATTGTCCCCATCGCACCAAGCCGGCTCGGCATTGGCCCCCGCGATGGGGCTCGTAGGTGGTCAATCTCGTTGAGAAAGGGAGAGAGATTGACACAAGTACTGTAAGTAGTAGAGGCTTGACCGACATTAGCTTTTTTTTTGCTTAATTTTGACTTGCAGAAATAATGGAGGCCTTCAGGGAACAGGAGTTCTTCACAGAATTTGTTCAAAGGGGGCCCCCGGATGGCAACCCCCCTTTTTTCTAGAATTTTTCTTTCCCCAAAAAATAATTTATTCAGCCAAGATCTGGCATTGGAATGGCCCCCCCACCCCTAAAATAATCGACATATTGTTGCCACATAGCACGTGCGATTTGGGGGGCCAAGCCTGTATGGCCAGGCTCACGGGCTGCCACTGGAACATCAATGGCCTCATCAGGCACAAGTGTCAAGCACAAGTTTGTTGAGGGTCTCTTTGGGAAATTGTGCAATATGCAGCAGCAAAGTATGACATGGTTCAGATTCAGATTCAGTTCAGATTCTACTTAACAAACCTACAGTCTTTGTCTTGTTTGCACCGCCTGTATACTGCTGTATACTACTGTTCAAAGTTAATAGAGCCAAAGGGTCTTGTAATGACCTGGGGGAGTGGTGGCGGGGAAACCCATGCTATTTTTTTAGTGATTTTCATCCATATTGCAGGGACCAAGCATTATATTAAAGCCGCAAGCAGTATTAAATTACTTTTTTCTTATAGTAATCTCATTTTGTGCAGGGACAGTTCTAAACACGTGCCACCTCACGGGCATACTATAGACACCCAGCAGGTACGATATTTGAAGGAATTTTTCATTATATTTTTTTCACTTTAAGCATCATTAAAATTGCTGCACCAGAAGAAACTACCATTTTTAAAACTTTTTTTCCAATGATACATGTTCCCTGGGGCAAGACCTTGGTTCTCAAAAACGTTTTCCAACAATAACTTGAATATTGGGCTTTAAAATTAACACCCATAGACGTCAAGGGGGTTCTAAATGTTCGTGCGAACGTTCGGTCCGTTCGAAGGTTCTGGTGCGAACCGAATGCGGTGGTGTTCTGCTCATCCCTAGTCATCGCGCCCACCGGGCACGAGCATCGACTCCGTATACACGATGCGGGTGCGCGCATGCCCCTAGTGGCCAAAAGGTGAAGCGACGAAAGGTAACGTTGCTTCGCCCAGCCGTTTCATTCTGCCACAGTAAAACTGCGGCGGCTGGACGGCAAGTGGTTAATCACTGAATCTCTCATTCCATAAGGAGGTTATTGTTCCAGCCACTTCAAGACCAGGCTTAAATCAGTATTTTTTTGCTAGAAAAATACTTATAGCCCTCAAAAATTTTACATAAATAAAATAAATGGCGATCGTTACACGGTATGTGCGCAACAGTTTTGCAAACCAATTTTGTGGGAAAAGAACACACTTTAGTGAATTAAAAGAAAAGCAAAACACAATAGTTACCCCAATTTTTTTGTATAATGAGAAATGATGATGTTACCCTAAGTAAATAGACACCTAACATGTTACACATAAAAATTGTGCATGCTCCTGAAATGGCAATAAACTACAGTACCTAAAGATCTCCATAGGCGACTTTTTAAACATCTTTACAGATTACCTGTTTAGAGTTACAGAGGAGGTCTAGCGCTAAAAATATTTCTCTTTAACTGACTTTCGCAGGGATACCTTACACATGTGGTTTAAATACCGCTTGCATATGGGTACACAACTTACATATGTTTTCCCTTTTGTGCACAAACATGGAGGGATAGGGGCACTTTAAAAAAAAATATTATTACTTATTTTACTTTTTTTTTTTTTTTTTATAGAAATAAGGATAACAGGTCCTCTTTATGGAGATATCTGGGGTCAAAAATACCCCAAATCTCTTCTTTACCTTTTAAAAAGCAAAAGATCAAAAAGAAAATCTTTTGCTAAAAGAAACTGTTCCAGTGGCTCATGAGCTTCTTGGAGCAGCGTCATGAGAAAGTCAGCCATCTGCAGAAAAGAATGGTACCCGGGTTATGGATATCTTCAGCCATAATCCCGGTAAAGCACTTTCAAACCGCAACGTATATATACGTATTGCAGTCGGCAGGTGGCTAGTATCACGATATCTGGACATGTAAGAACTTTTGTAAGCATTTAATTACGCCAAACTTTTGATGTCCATAGATTACATTAATGCTTATGTAGGGTCCTTATTGTTGCTAAGGGCGCTCTCATTTTAGCTCACAGCTATAATACATTGACCCATTAATTGATAGATTTCATAGAAGCAGAACATACTCCCCAGCATTAAAAGATTGAACAGAGGTATTGAATTTTGACAAAGTATGGAGATGGAAGTACCCTGATTGTAGATAGTTCTCCTGCCAATCTGATTTGCACAATGCTTTATCTAGGCTAAATATGATCTTTACATCTACTGATATATTGTATAACATATCTGACATACAGTATTTGCCTAAAGCTGTTTCTGATCACACTTCATTGTAGCTAATCCAACAAGCAACACATCCACTGGGCATTCACTCCTGGAGAATGGGCACATATTGTTTAAAGGATCCTATAGTATATTACAAATGTCAGGATTAGGGATGGGCAGAGCAGACCCTATTACAGTCATTGGGACCCGAATGTCAAATATCAAAAGTGCCCATTTTGAAGACTTAAACGCAAGTAATTGAGCATACAATGGTTCTAGGGGTCTGGGTCCTGCCCTGAGAGACATGTGTCAATAAAAAAAAAAGATTGTGAAAAACTTCATTTTTAAATGAGCTGTGATTTTTTTTGTTTTTAAAGTGAAAGCCTAAAAATGAAAAATTCCTTTTAATATAGTGCCTGGGGGGTCCCCTTAGTCGAACTGTAAAGTGGCAGATCTGTACCATGTCTAGAATCTGCTGCAGCAAATTTTTAATTTATAAAGTCAAAAAAATGTTTTCCTGCGAGCTGCCTTTACTGTATTTTGCTCAGCAACAGCTGGGGAGCCAGTGTTTATGATGAGGCCACAATGTAGTGCACTGGGAACAAGAATAGAGGTAGAGCTTTAGTTTCTCAAGTATATGTTACCAAGTTTTTCCCTGTGTTGCCTAATATTATAACAGCTAAAACCTTTTTTTTTTTTTTTTGTATGAATTAATACAAATTTGCTTATGTGCAAAACAGTTTCTCTTTCCAGAATTGTAATTATTACATGTTACCTGTACAATTTACTTTTTAATTACTTAATAAAGATATTTTGACAAAGATTCAAGATTTTTTGAATACATTCTGGTGTCACTTTGTCTTTGGATAGAAGTAACGGGTGTGGTTAAATTGGTCTTCGGGTGTTGTGGCGCCTGTAACACTATAGAGGTACTCTTGATGTAAGCAAGAATTTGCCTTGCTGTAAAAAATTGCAATGATATGCACCTGTCAGACAGGTGCTGAAGAATTGGTGCTTTGAGTGTCTGTGGTGCCTTCCCACTATAACCCTATAGAGGTACTAATGATGAAAGGAAGAATTTTCTTTGCTGTAAAAATTGCAATGATATACACCTGTCAAACAGGTGCTGAAAAATTGTTTTTTGGGTGTTAATTGTGCCCATGAAACCTATACAAAAAACATTCTTCCAGATGAAATGATTGAAGACCCTCAAAGCTAGGCAACCTAGAAGTCCTGCAGAGATTCCACATCCCAAAAAGACTTAATCAGTGACATCGGCATCAGGGGCTTCATAGATGCTAATCCAGGACTGAATAATTTTTTTGAATTGTCAAATGGTCCATGGAGTCTGTGGACAGACGCATTCTATAATCAGTATCAGAACCTCCTGCATCACTGAATGCCCGATCTGAAAGGCAGCCCAACAACTCAATAGCATACTGGCAAGTCCTGGGCAGTGGTCTATTCTCATAACCCAGTAAGCCAGTGGATAGTCAGCTGGAAAGCTCTCCATCTCTGTTTTGGCCCCGAGGTAATCGTCCACCATATGATGAAGACGCTGCTGATGGGATGTGGAAGGTGACAGCCCTGGGCGGCAAGGACTAAAAAATTCCGAAATGCCTCACTTAGGCGAGCGCCTTCTCCAACGCTCCTTTCTTGACCAACGGAAAACTCAAAACAACGTTATCCACCACACTGTAACCCATTAGAGTCAGGAAAAACATTCAATAAAATCCTCTTTAATGTGTCCTCAAGAGATTTTATCCTCTGTACTCTCTGTGGGGACAGGATAAGTTCAGAGACCTTCTCCTTATAACGGTGGTTAAGGAGGGTTGCCAACCAGTAATCATCCTTCTCCTTTATGCCACATATTCTTGGGTCCTTTCTCAGGCTTTGAAGCATGAGGTTGCCCATGCGCCTCAAATTTGCAGAGGCTTGAGAAGTAGACTTCTCTGGGTCACTCAGGATGACAGCATCTGGAACTTTCTCCTTACAGCCCTATACTGCTCTCAAGGATCCTGGGATTGGAAAGTCATCCCTTACAGATTGACGCATTGCTTCTTCAAAGCCTATGAAAGTGCCAGAATCCTCCTCCTCTTCCTCCTCTTGCTCTGCCTCCAGTGCCCTGTCCATAATGCCACACACAGTCTGGTCCAGCAGGAAAACAACAACAACGATTGTGACACTGATTGTGACACTGATGCATGCACTGTCACTGCTCACCATCCTTGTGGCCTCCTAAAATGGTGACTATACAGTGCATGCATCCTTAATGATCAGCCATTGGCATGGGGAAAAAAACCTGAGGCGGCCTGAGCCTGTTGTTGTGCCGTACTGACACAAGTATACTGCTGCATGTACAGCCGCTGCAGCATTCCAAAAGTTGAGTTCCACCAGGTGGGCATGTCACAAATCAGGCGGTTTACTGGCAGGTGGAATTGCCACTCAATTTCAGCCTACCGAGCACTGGCTGTGTATGACCACTAGGGATGAGCTTCGCGATTGAAACGAACGTATGTTCGACCGTTCGTCGAATTTCGAACAAAAGTGATCGTTCGCGGCAAATTCGAGTGAAACGAAACGACTGTTTTTAAAACTTTTTTCCATTGATACTACTATCAATGGATTATTTTTTTTTTTAAAACAGTAGTTTTTTCAGGAGTCCTGCTCCTGAAAAAACAACCGTTTTTAAAACTTTTTTCCATTGATACATGTTCCCTGGGGCAAGACCCAGGTTCTGAAAGACGTTTTCCAACAATAAACTGCTCCTGAAAAAACAACCGTTTTTAAGACTTTTTTTCCATTGATACATGTTCCCTGGGGCAAGACCCGGGTTCTGAAAGACGTTTTCCAACAATAACTTGAAAATTTATCTTTAAAATTATCATTTGTGAATTCGAACGTTCGAGTCCCATAGACTTCAATGGGGTTCTAAATGTTTGCGCGAACGATCGGACTGTTCTGGAGCGAACCGAACGTGGGGGTGTTCAGGTCATCCCTAATGACCACCTGAAATGGCTAAAGACTCTTCTGGCCTGTTTTAGTACATCTTACAACCTTGGGTACATACTTACTAAATGCTGCACCACCAAATTGAGGACCAGGTACATGTGTTAACTTTCCCTGTATAAGGGTGGACAGGAGGTTTGAGCCATTATCGGAAACCACCATTCCTGGCTCCAACTGGCGTGGTGTGAACCACCTCTGGGCCTGTCCTTGCAGAGCTGCAAGAATCTCTGCTCCGGTGTGGTTCCTGTCCCCTAAACATACCAGCTGAAGCACTGCATGGCACCTTTTAGCCTGACTCTGGTAAAGCCCTTTGAATGCTTAGGGGGTACCTGATTGGACAATTCTGCAGAGGAGGGCATGGAGGTGGTGGAGGAGGAGGAGGGGGTAGAGCTCACAGGTCTGGCATCATCACCACCAGCTGTATGGATATGTGGGGGCACAACAAGCTGCAGCACTGAGCCCTGTCCTGCATTCGTTTGAGTTGCCAGCAGCGTTACCCAGTGTGCTGTGAATGAAAAAGATCATCCCTGCCCATGCTTGCTGGACCACGTGTCAGCAGCAAGGTGGATTTTATGGCTAACTGCCTTGCGCAATGATGCCAGAACATTCCCTTTCACTTGATGGTAGAGAGATGGAGCAGTAGCGACTGGGAACCTGCCATTGTGGTACAGCACATTGTGCAAATTCACGCAAGGGGACAGAATCCACCAGGCTGAAAGGCAGAAGTTGGGGAGCCAACAGCTTTGTCAAGCTTGCATTCAGACGCTGGGCATGTGGGTGGCAGGGACTGTATTATTTTGCGCTGCAGAAGATGGGGCAGAGAAATTTACCGGCAACAGTCTATAGCTTGTGGTGTGCTGCTGGCAGATGAGCTGCTAGGACCTTGGACATCCTGTGCTATACCAACATCCTTGTCAGTGAAGGCTGCTAAAAGGTATCACAGGTATAGCAGGGGCAGACTAAGTGGGTAAGGAGGAGAAGGGACAGATTTGTGCCCCTTTTGTGTGGCTTTTAGATGCTCTTGCCAATGCAGAAGTAAATGGCGTTAAACTGGCAGTAACTCACAAAACGATATGGCGTTAAACTGGCAATAACGCAAGCAAAACTATATGGCGTTAAACGGGCAGTAAAGCACACAAAACTATATGGTGTTAAACTGGCAGTAACGCACGCAAACTATATTGCGTTAAACTGAAAGTAACGCACACAGAAGTAAATGGCGTTAAACTGGCAGTAAAGCACACAAAATTATATGGCGTTAAACTGGCAGTAATGCACGTTATACTGGCAGTAACACACTCAAAACTATATGGCGTTAAACTGGCAGTAACGCACGTTAAACTGGCAGTAACACACTCAAAACTATATGGCGTTAAACTGGCAGTAACGCACACAGAGCTATATGGCGTTAAACGGGCAGTAACGCACGCATAGCGACGTAGCGTTAAGCTGGCAGTAACGCACACAGAACTATATGGCGTTAAACTGTCAGAAACGCACTCAAAATGTCATAGCGTTAAACTGGCAATAACGCACACAGAACTATATGGCGTTAAACTTTTAGAAACGCACTCAAAGCTATATAGCGTTAAACTTGCAGTAACGCACACAGAACTATATGGTGTTAAACTGAAAGTAACGCACACAGAAGTAAATGGTGTTAAACTGGCAGTAACGCACAAAACTATATGGGGTTAAACTGGCAGTAACGCACAAAGAAGTAAATGGCGTTAAACTGGCAGTAACGCACACAAAATTATATGGCGTTAAACTGGCAGTAACCCATGCAAAACAATATGACGTTAAACTGTCAGTAACGCACACAGAACTAAATGGAGTTAAACTGACAGTAACACAATCAAATAGACGGTGTTCAACCGTCACTACACTGACGCTATGTGAACTGTCCCTACTCTAGCTATACACTAATGTCAAGATTACTGACATGGTCTCTCTACACTACACTGAAACTATCTGAGCTGTCCCTACTCTACACTAATGTATGTATAAATGACACTGTCTCACTAGACTACAGTGAAACTATCTGAGCTGAATGATGGTCCCCCTCACTAGGGATGAGCTTTATTTTCGGGTCGAACATGAGTTGGCTGTTCGCCCGTTAGCCGAATAGCAAACCACGTTGGAGTGTTCACGAAAAATTTGAAAGCCGTGGAACACCCTTTAAAAGTCTATGGGTAACATGAAAAGTGCTAATTTTAAAGGTTAATATGCAAGTTGTTTCATTAAAAGTGTTTGGAGACCTGGGTCCTGCCCCAGGGGACATGTATCAATGCAAAACATTTTTTTTAAAATGGCCACTTTTTTGGGAGCAGTGATTTTAATAATGCTTTAAATATTCTTTTAAATTTTGTATGCGGGGGCTTCTATAGTATGCCTGTAGTAGCACGTGTTTCCCGTGTTTATAGGAGTCCCTGCACAAAATGTCGTTTGTAAAGGAAAAAATATCATAGGGGGGCTGGGATCTGGGGGTCCCCTTTGTTAAAGGGGCTTACAGATTCCAATAAGCCCCCCGCCCGCAGATCCCCACAACCACCGGGCAAGGGTTGTGGGGATGAGGCTCTTGTCCCCATCAACATGGGGACATCCTCCCCATATTGAGGGCATGTGGCCTGGTACAGTTCAGGATGGAGTCAATAGGAGTCAATAGACGTCCTCTCCTTTGTGCGCTCCCCGCGCGCTCTGTGATCGGATAGGATTGGATAGGGATGAGCCGAACACCCCCACGTTCGGTTTGCACCAGAACCGTCGAACAGACCGACCGTTCGCGTGAACATTTAGAACCCCATTGAAGTCTATGGGACTTGAACGTTCGAATTCAAAAACGATCATTTTAAAGACAAATATTCAAGTTATTATTGGAAAATGTCTTTGAGAACTAGGGTCTTGCCCCAGGGAACATGTATCAATGGAAAAAAGTAAAAAAAACTATTATTTTCAGAAACAGGACTCCTAAAAAAACTACAGTTTTTAAAACTTTTCTTTCTATTGATACATGTTCCCTCAGGCAAGACCCGGGTTCTTAAAGACGTTTTCACAGGAAAACTATAGACACCCAGCAGGTACAATATTTAAAGGAATTTTTCATTTTTTTTTTTTTTTAATTAAGCATGGAGTAGTGATTTTATTGATGCTTAAAGCGGAGCTCCACCCAGGAAAACAACATTTTACAATGTTGTTTAAAAAAATAAAATAAAAAAAACCTGAAAAAAAAATACTCACCCGAAATATCTGTTGCTATGCGGAAGTCCGTAATCTGCCTCACCTGCACCGCGGTCCGATTTCTTCTTCTCCTTCTCCTTGTGAATGGGGCGCGCTGCTTTCTGGGAACTGTGTGTGTTCTCAGAGAGCAGCGCGCCCATTCACAAGCCAGCGTGAGACTCACGCAGGCGCAGTAGGAAATGGGCAGTGAAGCCGTACGGCTTCACTGCCCGTTTCCCATAGTGTGGATGGCGGCGCGGGACCCGGAGCGATCGTGGGACCGGCATCGGGGGGCCCATCAGTGCGGGCAAGTAGGACAAGGTAAGTGTCCTTATTTAAAGTCAGCAGCTACACTGTTAGTAGCTGCTGACTTAAAAAAAAAAAATTGCGGCTGGAGCTCCGCTTTAAATAAAAAAATAAACATTCCTTTAAATATTGTACCTGCTGGGTGTCTATACCTGTAATAACGTCTTTAAATAGCACAATCACCTGCCTGCCAGTAAATTAGGAAGAACTGATCTAGCTAAGCTATACAGTGTATAAATATATGTACAACTCCTAGGGATGTATATATATCCTCTACACACTGTAAATTAAGCTAAACTGACTAGCCTGCCTGCATGCTCTATCTAGCTATATAAAAAGACTATCTCTCTGCTCTCATTAACAGCGGCAACACACTACACAAGGCCAATTATGGCTCTCCGTTTTTTGTGCGCTGTGATTGGCCAAGCATGCAGGGTCATAGTGCATGTTTGGCCAATCATCAGTGCGCAATGCCGCAGTGAATTATGGGCCGTTGCGCATCACTCAAATTTGGCGCAAAAGACCTGTTTTGTTCGAAATTCGTTGAACGTACAGTACAAACAGACAATGTTCGAGTCGAACATACATTCGTATCGAACGCAGAGCTCATCCCTAGTGGTGGACAAGAACACAAAACGTGCTAAGCCACTGCCACCTTGACCCCACATCGGGTTTGGGCACCCACTGCAAAGGCAGAATGGTCCAGGGAGATGGCAGTTCAACGCATTGAATACAGTTTCCAACGTTCTGGAATAAAGTCTGCCTGGGTGGCTATTTCCAACTTAGCCACTCATCTAACTTGGAATTCGCTCTTTTTACAGATGGACAGCAGGGCAGCAGTTGCCTACATTAAGAACCAGCGGGAAACTCAAAGCAGCTCTTTATCGAGGGAATTATATTCCCAATTTTGTCCTGGGCAGAGAGGAACTTATACAATCTTACTTATCTCAGAGCCTCCTATATCCCAGCATTTTAGAATCAGCTAGCAGACCTTCTGTCCAGAGACTTTGCCGACAACAACTAATGATCTCTAAACCAAGAAGCATTCCAGTGGATGTGTCAAGTATGGGATCACTCTCAAATAGATCTCTTTGCATCCCTGCAGAATGCCAAGACACCCTATACTTCACAAGTTATTCAGTCCAGGAATTTGCAGGGATAGGTGCTCTGGCCCAACCCCGGGAGTTCCAGAGATAGTATGCCTTTCCCTCAGTCCTGTTAATATTCAGGTTACTACAACGCCTGGTGGGGGAGAAGATGACCATATTGGCATTAGAAAATGTAAATAAAACCTGCGCTTAGGATATGAATGTGGGCTGCTCACCTCTCTGCTTTGACCCAGATGGATCTCAAAGCATAATCTGTGTAATCAGAAATCAGCTGACAGCCTCCATAGGCAGACGGATGGATAGGATAAAAACCATAGATCCGGATTCAATGATTTCTCAACATTCATACCACCATGTAGGGAAGAAAGGAAAGAAATCTAGTGCTCTCTGTTGAAATAACTATTTATTTAAAACAATGGAGACTTCACTCACATGTAGAGACACTCTAAGATGACGTTGACGTTCTGCGTGGCTCCTTCCCCTGTACGCGTTACATCCCGTGGATGGGACTTCCTCAGCGTGGGTTAAGGGAGCACACACTAGAACGTCCCCTTGATCAATGTATATATATATGCAATCTCAGCAAGTAAGCCAATCATGTTAGCATACAGGCACCGCCCACAGTCGGCAGCTGAAATCAATCAGAAAGGGCCAATGCTTCAAGAAAAAGGCACCACACATTCTGAGACCATAATATAAAAAGATACTAAAAATTACAAAGATAAATACTAATAAAACGGCATAAATAACCAGCAGTGATTAATAGACTAAAACCGGTAAATAAAAGGAAAATTACATAAAACATAAAATTCACCGGAGATGTCATATCACGTAATTGGAACATAATTTGTATCAGTAAAAGTATAATATAATCGACTGTATGGCGTAAAAGCACTCATAGCTAAATGCCAATATATTAATTAAAAATTAAAAACGTCAACCACGATCGCCACGATTGGTGAGTACACATACAAAATTACTAAAACAACATAATAACATAATATCACTGACAACAGTAGAGATAGATAACAGTACATTTAAAAATATATCAATAAAATACAGTTGGATAGGTAAAGTTAACCCTCAAAATTACCATCCAGAGTATGATAAAAGATATATAATAAATATAATAAAAATATATATAATTAAAACTTTAGACCCCATATAATCAGCCTCATCTATCCGAGATGAAGCAATTCAGGTCGAACTCAACGTTCAAACCTGCCGGAGAGGCCACCTTGAGCTCAAAAATCCAGAAGGATTCTTGACGACTAAGTTGTCTAATAAAGTGTCCACCCCTCCAGTGTCTGGACACCTTCTCTATCCCCCAGAATTTTAACCCCTTTGGGTCACGATGGTGGTACTGTCTGAAGTGTCTAGATACACTATGGGCCAGATTCAGGTAGAGTTAGGCTGGAGTATCTTTACTGTCGCTTTAAGCCGGCGTTTTTGTTTTCTGTAACCAGAAAACAAGAAACGCCGGGTTGGATTTCCGATGCGAGCAGCGTAATTGAATTTCGCTTAAAAATGGCGCCGGGGGCGTTCCCGCTGATTAACGCTGAAAAAAATATATTAATCAGCGGGAGTCGGAAATTCACGATCTTTTTCTGGCGCGACGCAGTGACTTTACGACGTTTCCGGAAGCGATACGCGACGTAAAGACAAAGCAGCCCCCTAGTGGTGTATCCTATGTTAAGTATAGGCGTCATCGCGTCGAAAAAAATAATAATCGTGTCGCTTGCGTAAAACGTTCATGAATGGGGATGTGACATCATTGACGTTCACTGACAGAATTTGGAGCATGCGCACTGGGATGCATTGACACTCGACGCATGCGCAGTACGTTCGCCGTGGGATCGCGCATAGTTTAAATAATACACGCCCCGTACCCGCCCAATTTGAATTCCGCCGGCTCATTTGCGATGCGCTGCCGCAACTTTAGGAGCAAGTGCTTCATGAATAACAGCACTTGCTCCTAAAATTTCGGCAGAGTAAAGTAAATGAGAAGCGTTACTCCAGAGCAAAGATGCTCTCATCTACCTGAATCTGGCCCTATGTGTTTTAATGCCCCTTTTGATACAGCTAATGTGCTCCCCTATACGTACGTGGAGGGCACGGGAGGTGCGCCCCACGTATTGTAAACCACATTCGCACTCTAACATATAAATAACCCCCTCAGTGGTACAAGTGACCAATTGTTTGATGGGGTACTCTACATGTGTGACCGAAGAGGTAAAAGATTTTCGTTTCTTAACATTTTTCTTTACATGCTTACAAGTAGCACACCTGCCACATGCGTAGAAACCTGACAAGAAGTTAAATAACCTTGGTTGGGCAACAATTGGAGCATCTATGACCCCTGGGGCAATACAGTCCCTAAGGGCCGGGGCCTTCCTGTATATAAATTGGGGGCGTTCTGGGAGAACAGGACCCAAAGTCAAATCCCTCTTGAGGATAGGCCAATGTTTGGCTACGATCCTCTCAAATTTTTTGTGTTGAACATTATAGTCCAAGACCAACTTATAATTACTAGGAATTTCATTGATTACTGGACCAGGAGTTTTATCAGCGACAATAGTTGCTCTATTCATGGCCCTAACCTTCTCGATCTCCTCATTAATAGTAGGCAGGGGATATCCCTTTTGTGGGTGTAACGGCATGAACCGTGACAGACTGAGATATTCCTATGTCTAGGGTCACCTTATGTCCACTAGGGCCATAGGGTGACAAAGAATCATAAGTCATATATTACATGAGATGGGACATTAATAATAATTCATATTGCAGGACTGGAATATTACAAAGTGGATGTCTTGAGATATCACAAGCTGTTGCCTATTCAATATAGACACAATTGCATCAGAAAGACCTTTTGATGGTGTGATTCATTGTGTCTAAAACAATGTGTTAAATTCTCCATTCAGATGTACTGAATTAGCATGTCATTGTCTACAGGAATGTCATGCTCTCTGAGTTACTGTAACTCTATTGATGATGCGGTGCCAACGTGTCTACATAATTAGCTTACCTGAATGCCCTTTAAGGTGATTGAAGCCCCCCATGGTGTGAAGGGGGGTGGAGACTATATTGTCCTCTGATTAACTGCATTATGCTTGAAACTGTATAAGAAGCTGAGAAAATATCAATAAATGGTCATATCTTTGGAAGCAAGTACGGAGCTCTGTCTGGTCTTATTCTGGGAATTGATATGGATCGCGTATGCAAGATTGTTGCAGTGTGTCAGATAAGCTTGTCGTGGTTGGATGGAAGGTCGTAAGCGGTGGTGACCGTTACAGTGTGAATCTATCAGCCAATATTTGGGATTGCGAAAGAAAATCCTCCTCAGATGAGCAATTCCTACGCAATCTAACGAATTGGCCTTTTGGGATATTGCATAGCCAGAGCCTATGGTGGCAACTGGAAAGTGGTATAAACCCATTAAGGTCAGTGACCTTAAAATGGTTTCCGGTTTGCAACTGGTTATTCTTCTTGAATATTTCAAGATCTAGAAAGGAGATTTGGTCAAAAGACACCGTCCAAGTCAGCACAATATTCTTATCGTTAGTGTTCAATTTGTTCATAAAGGATTGGAGACCAGGCATATCTCCTTCCCATTCCGCTGAAGAAGTCCTGTCCTAGGGATGCAACGTTCGGAGGGAAGGACGTGACGGCACCCGCAGCCACTGCAACACAAGCAACACATGTTTTTTATCGCTGCTTACCCTGGCACTGGATCAGTGCCTTGAAAATGTGAGTTTTATACATTTGTTTTATTAAACTTTGTGCGCATACAGAGTACACTATGTTATCTCCTTTTTTTATATGAATGAATCATCATTTGGTCGGAGTGTATCTGTTTTGGCTTCATGCTTGTCAGCTGGCAACTTCATCCCCTGGATTTATCCCTTATGGGAAAGCGCTATTGACCCTGATCTCATTATAGGGTCTGATCTGGGAGGTGAGAGGCCATTTTTACTACTGGTGGAGGTGTTTTTCTTCTATCCACGATTCATCACCTGCATGTGTGTGAATTTTACCACTATTGGATTATCACAAAGAGGATCTTTGGATGGACTTTTATATAGCGCTACACTATTCTTTGTTTATATCTCCTTCCCAAACAAATGGGCGATAAGCGGTTCTTGGACTCCGGCCTGGATAGCAGTAACAGCTGGAGCAGAGTCCAAGAACCGCTTATCGCCCATCACCCCATATTGGGGAGTTATATCTGGTGAGTGAGAACCCCTGCGGGGAGCACCGGGACCACTGCGATTTTGTGTACAAAGCAGCATCACCCCCCCCCCCACGGAGTCAACGCCCCATTGTATTGAAACTGCATGCATGTTTACAGGGACATTTCTGTTATGCTAGTGGCAGACTTCCTACAGATTCAGGATTCCTCTGGACATTGTTGCTTTTATCAGTGTTTATTTGTATGTATACACGATATATGATTTGCATGATCACTTGTGGACTATAGAATCCCAATTGGGACCTACTGGTATTTTATTTTTATTTTTGCACTTTATTGCACTATAAGATTACCACTGGAAATATAATTAATTTTTATGTTATAAGTTTATGCTAAAATTGTTGCATTTGGTAATCACACCATCCCTAAGACACTAGGGTGGTTCTTACTTATATTTACATTCACCATCACCTATATTATTGTTCTCTGGTCACTATAGATACTGATCGTATCATTAGGCACTTTAGGAGTGTATTAGACCTTTAATTGGAGGCAGCACCATTCCTTTTTCTATTCACTTACACCATATTGGCATTGATCCCTTATTATTAGACCAAGAGGCCATGGTTTACACTTCTGATACATCTGTCCCACTGCAAGCCCCGAGCTCTCTCAAGACTTCAGAATCTGCTAACGCAAAGGGGAGTACGTCCATTCACATCCAGAAGCTCTGAATTTGAGGGTATGGAAGTTGAACGGCAAAGGTTGGAAGAGCTGGGCTGCTCCCACAATGCAATTCAAACCCAGGTGCATGCCAGAAAACATCTACTTATAAAACATACTACAAAATCTGGAAGAAATTTGTAGACTTTGTGGGAAAAAATCAGTTTGATCCCTTGAGTCGTGAAATTCTTCTGTTCCTCCAATCAGGATCGGACCTGGGGTTAGGCCTTAAAACCCTAAAAGTTCAAGTTTCCATTCACTCCAACTGAATATTGAATATTGTTTACTTGAAGATATCACGCTTAATGTAGCCTTCCTGGTAGCAATTACCTCAGGATACAGATTATCAGATATTCATCATCAGCCTTAGGAGTTCAGGATTCCTACATCAAATTCTTCCCAGATAGTGTAGTTCTTCAGCCGATCCACCAGTTTATTCCTAAAGACCCATTCATATACTATCTCAATCAAGAATGTTTTTTTTTTTTTTGTGTTTGTTGTTGTTTATTTGTTATACAAAAAAAAATCTGAAGATAAGAAATGGGTTTTACCAGCCTTTTTTCGGAAAAGAGCAGAATTCACAGAAGCTGCATGATCTAGATGTAGTAAGAACTTTAAAGCATTAAATTGCTGTCACTCAGCCTCTCCAAAAGGATCAACTCTTGTTCATCAGTCTTAATAGAGCAAGGGAAGGTCTGGTAGCATCAAAAAGAACAATAGCCAGTTGGTCAGTACAAATAATACATAAGATGCATCGGGCTAGTAGCCATCCAGTACCTTAGGCGGTTAATGTATACTGAACTCGAGGGATTGCTTCTTCTTGGGAGGCTTAAACTAAGGTTTCTCCTGAAACATTCTGTCAGGCACCAAGCTGGTCCTCATTAACCACTTTTATGCCACATTACAGTCTGGATATGGCTTCACTGACTTCCTGAGACTTCGAGAAAAAGACCTTGCAATTAAAATTTTCGGCTTTGTGAACACTGAATTAAAACTTTTTTGCAGCAGCAGCAATCCCTCTTTGTAAACAAGTAATTTACCATATGTATGCTGCCGTGGAGGCACCAGGAAACTGGAAAATGTAATACTTAGGGCTCATGTACACAGGGCAGTTGAATTTTTTTTTTTTTTAAATGCTGGAAACTTGACAGCTGGAAACCGATGGTGAAAACGTCAGTTTTACAGCGTTTACATACTGAGTTTATGCGAGTTTAGCAGTTGTTACGAGCATTTGCTATTAGAAGTTTTTTTAAAGATAACCTCAGGACACCATCCCAAATGCCCTGAATGAAATTATTAACTATTTCAGCCATTCTGTGAGAGAAGAGAGAGCAACAGCAGAGAGCAAGCAGTGTTTTTGTAGATAGCTGTCTTATTCTTTGTGTTTTCACTATGAATCTCCTCATGAGCATGTGTGAGGGAATGCTCCCGATGTTGCTGTTGCTGAGGGTCTAAAGATGTAGAAAAATGTGTGAAAGGACCAGAGTTCATCACTACCCTTTAAAAATGCTTATAAACGCAAATGTGCATAAACGTGGTTTACCGCGTTTACACAAGTTTATACATTGTTACAACCATTTGGCGTATGACAGAAGTATGGAAATATCATTCACTTCTGTTTTTCTTATTTTACTATTCCATGTGACAAATGCAAGCTAACACTACTAAATTAAGCCATGATACAATTTTAGTAGACTTTGAATTTAATAACAGTTTAAAAATAGATTTTTATATTTCATTTTATAACAAGGTACTAAATGTGTTCTTTAGTTTCTTTTTAAATTGTAAAAGACTTCAAAGGATAACAGTTTCTAACTACTGTTTCCTAAACAAGTTAATAGTCATGTCACTCTTCAATCCCCAAAGGCACCTGCCATAAAGATGAAATTTCATGCTCTGTCAAATTTCAGAAACATATGATTTAAACATATGTCACATTTCCCTTCATGTATTTGCTTCTTGTTTTTTTGCATTTGACAATAGCTTACAGGTGCATAATTACTGTAAATATAATTAGTAAATGGATCAGAAATGAATGTAATCTATCTAATAATAGAACCAAAAAAGAAATTATATAAATATATATATTATTTTTTCTTCAGTAACATTTAAATCACTTAAATAGTAATTGTATTATTGTAGATCATGTCACACTGCTTTGCAAAAAAAAAGCTGAATAAAATGTGTTTTTTGCAACAATTGGCCCATAAATATTGTTTATATGTATCACCTGTAGGGATAAGCCGAACACCCCCTGGTTCGGTCCGCAGCAGAACATGCGAACAGGCAAAAAATACATGCAAACACACAAACAATGTTAACCACTTAAGACCCGGACCAAAATGCAGCTAAAGGACCTTGCCCCTTTTTGCGATTCGCACTGCGTCGCTTTAACTAACAATTGTGCGGGTCGTGCGACGTGCCTCCCAAACAAAATTGGGGTCCTTTTTTATTCACAAATAGAGCTTTCTTTGGTGATATTTGATCACCACTACGGTTTTTAATTTTTGCGCTATAAACAAAAATAGAGCAACAATTTTGAAAAAAAATGCAATATTTTTTACTTTTTGCTATAATAAATATCCCCCAAAATATATAAATGTTTTTTTCCTCATTTTAGGCCGATACGTATTCTTCTTCCTAATTTGGTAAAAAAATTGCAATAAGCGTTTATCAGTTGGTTTGCGCAAAATTTATAGGGTTTACAAAATAGAGGATAGTTTTTTATATGCCTCACTCCATTGGCGATCAGGTCCGTGAGTCCCGCGATCCCGGTCCTGGAGCTTTAGGCCGGGTTCACGGGACCGCGCCGCGGGTGCGCGCCCGTGACCCACGGCTGGGTACTAGTACAGCAATGTACGTGCATGTGCCCAGCCGTGCCATTCTGCCGACGCAAATGTGCAGGAGGCGGTCCTTAAGTGGTTAAAGTCTATAGGACACGAACATTAAAAATCAAAATTGCTCATTTTAAAGGCTTATATGCCAGTTACAGCCATAAAACATGTATGGGGACCTGGGTACGGTTCCAAGTGACATGTATCACGCAATTGTTTTTTAAACTGCAGTTTTTTTTAGGAGCAGTGATTTTATTAAGGCTTAAAGTAAAATAATAAAAATGAAATATTCCTAGTATTGTGCATATTGTGCATGGGTGTCCCCTTGGTCTACCTGTAAATTAGTGCATCTTTCCCATGTTCATAACAATCCTGCAGCAAAATGATATTTCTAAAGGAAAAAATGTAATTTAAAATTGCTCACGGCTGTAATGTATTGCCGGATACCGGCAATATACATAAAAAATCATTGAAACATGCGCAGGGTTTCCAAGATGGCATCTAAAGCTCTGCTCCACCGCGGCCTGTCATCACTCATTACAGCGGACTGAGTTCCCCCACAGCTCCCTTAACCCGGTTCCCGTGGATGTCTTGCGGATGCCCCTGCCCCGCAGGAATAACCTTATGGGACGGATGGCGAATCTCCTGCCCCCCTTGCCAGCTATGCCACAGATGGCGCTCCACGGAGGCTCTGCATGACAGCGGACCAGCCTGGGACCCTCAATTGCTGACCAGGATCTTCCCCCCCGCAGTCACCAGGTACTGATT
>JAJQKJ010000812.1:0-136535 GCA_029574335.1 Rana kukunoris | reverse complement strand
GGGCCCTGTGTGCTGTGCTCCAACATGTGAAAAGAGGGACAGTCTCACTGATGCATGCACTGTCACTGCTCACCATCCTCGTGGCCTCCTCAAATGGTGACAGGACAGTGCACTCATCCCTGATCAAGGCCCACTGGCGTGGGGAAAAAAAACCTAGCTTCCCTGACCCAGTTCTGCTGCCATATTGGCACAGGTACTCATTGATGGCCCGTTGCTGCGTGTGCAGCCGCTGCAGCATGGCCAACGTTGAGTTCCATCTGGTGGGCATGTCACAAATTAGGTGGTTCTTGGGCAGTTGTATTCCCTTTGGAGGTCAGTCAGCCGAGCAGTGGCATTATATGACCTCCGGAAATGCACACAGACTTTCCTGGCCTGCTTCAGGACATCCTGCAATCCCGGGTACCTCTGCCCAAGAACCGCTGCACCACCAAATTGAGGACATGCGCAAAACAGGGCACGTGGGTGAGTTTTCCCTGTCGCAGGGCAGAGAGGAGGTTGGTGCCATTATCGCTGACCACCATTCCAGGCTTCAGCTGGCGTGGCGTCAACCACCTCTCAGCCTGACCCTGCAGAGCTGACAAAACCTCTTCCCCAGTGTGGCTCCTGTCTCCCAAGCACACCAGCTCTAGCACCGCAATGGCATCTCCTGGCCTGCATGCAACCTGCGTAGCCCCTCGTATGCCTAAGGAGCACGGCTGGTTCGGTCCCACCTAGAAAAACGTCACCACAGGAAGAGGCCACAGAGGAAGAAGAGGAGGGGGTGGAGGAGAGAGGTGTGTCACAAACAGTAGTAGTGCTTTGGAGGCGTGGTGGCGGAACAACCTCCAAAACTACTGGACCTTGTCCTGCGTCCTTCCCAGCTGCCAGCAGAGTCACCCAATGCGCCGTAAAAGACAGGTAACGTCCCTGTCCATGCCTGCTGGACCATGAGTCGGCGGTAAGATGCACCTTACCACTGACCTCCCTGTCCAGCAAGGCATGGACATTGCCTTCCACATGCCGGTAGAGAGCTGGAATAGCCTTCCGTGAGAAAAAGTGGCGTTTTGGTACTTGCCACTGAGGTACTGCACATTGCACAAACTCATGGAAGGGGGCAGAATCTACCAACTGAAAAGGTAGCAGTTGAAGTGCTAGCAATTTTGCTAAGCTAGCATTCAACTGCTGGGCATGTGGATGGCTGGGATTGTACTTCTTTCGGCGCTGCAGCAGCTGGGGCAGGGAAATTTGCCTGGTACTATCAGTAGATTGACCGCTACTACTAGCTTGTGTCACACCTATTTCTACACCTTCACTGCAGGCTTCAGAAAGGACTGGGGGTCTACTGGGGTTGGAGGTCCCAGAAGGGCAAGGGGGGGTACGCTTTTGTCTTTGGTGTGGGTCTTTCTGGTGTGCTTGCCAACGAGCTGCATGGCAGGTCGACATATGTCTGGACAAGCATGTGGTACCCAGGCGGTTGATGTTTTGGCCACGCGAGATACGCTTGCGACATAAGTTGCAAATAGCAAAGGTACGATCTTGTGGACATGTTTCAAAAAATGCCCACACCAAAGAACTTTTGCTGTACCGGTCAGACACAGCAGCGCCATGCACAAGCACCGTAGATGTGCGCTGTAATGCAGTGGGTGTGACCTTAAGCTGACCCCTGGAGGGCATCCTGCCTCTTTGGAGATGTGCCTGTGCCTCGTCCTCCTCCTCCTCCTCCTCCTCTCTCCTATCAGGCACCTAGGTAGAGTCAGTGACCTCATCATCCCCTCCCTCCTCATCACTGTCAACAACCTGGCAGTATGCTCCAGCTGGGGGAACATCATCACTGACAAATTGCTGTCCCTCTCGGCCACCCCCTCTCCCTGGGCTCACATCAATGCCTTCCTCTATCAGTGTTCTATCATCGGAGTCTTCAAAACGCTGCGCATCTTCCTGCAGCATGTACCCCACACTGTGTTGAAACAGTTCGGGGGACTCCTCAGGAGGACATGGTGGTACTAGGGAAGTATTGTGTGAAGCCTTTGTGCAGAGGGAAGAGGACGCCTTGGCAGCTGCTTTGCCAGATAAACTTTGATCTGTCTGTGTGAGAGAGGATGAGGAGGATGAGGACGGCTTGGTCATCCACTCTACTAATTCCTCTGCATGTTGAGGTTCAACACGGCCAGCTCCCGAAAAGAAGGACGAGCGGCCACGGCCACGGGCTGAAGAGGATGCACCACATCCACTACCAGCGTTACCTCTACATGCAGAGCCTGCTTGCCCACGTGACTCTCTGCCTCTCGTTGTTCTCCTTCCAGACATATTGAAGTGCTCAGGTGGTATGTAACAGCACAAGCGGAGTGACACCAAATGCGCTCAGGTGATATATAACAGCACACATACAGTGGCACTACCTGCGCTCAGGTGGTATATAGCAGCACATGTACAGTGGCACTAACTGCGCTCAGGTGGTATATAGCAGCACACGTACAGTGGCACTAACTGCGCTCAGGTGGTATATACCAGCACACGTACAGTGGCACTAACTGCGCTCAGGTGGTATATACCAGCACACGTACAGTGGCACTATCTGTGCTCAGGTGGTATATAGGAGCACACGTACAGTGGCACTATCTGTGCTCAGGAGGTATATAGCAGCACATGTACAGTGGCACTATCTGTGCTCAGGTGGTATATAGGAGCACAAGTACAGTGGCACTATCTGTGCTCAGGTGGTAAATAGGAGCACACGTACAGTGGCACTATCTGTGCTCAGGTGGTATATAGCAGCACACGTACAGTGGCACTATCTGTGCTCAGGTGGTAAATTGGAGCACACGTACAGTGGCACTATCTGTGCTCAGGTGGTATATAGCAGCACACGTACAGTGGCACTATCTGTGCTCAGGTGGTATATAGGAGCACACGTACTGTGGCACTATCTGTGCTCAGGTGGTATATAGCAGCACACGTACAGTGGCACTATCTGTGCTCAGGTGGTATATAGGAGCACACGTGCAGTGGCACTATCTGTGCTCAGGTGGTATATAGGAGCACATGTACAGTGGCACTATCTGTGCTCAGGTGGTATATAGGAGCACACGTACAGTGGCACTATCTGTGCTCAGGTGGTATATACCAGCACACGTGCGGTGACCCCAAATGCGCTGAGGTGGTATGTAACAGCACACGTGCGGTGACCCCAAATGCGCTCAGGTGGTATTAAACAGCACACGCACAGTCAGAGCGACTGCGTTTCTGTGCAATTCAATAGCCCACTTGCATTAACAGCAACTGCCTTTGTGTGCAAATAAATAGCACACGTGCAGTAACAGTTAATGCGTCTATGTGCAATTAACTAACACGTGTACACTAACACGTTAGAGCATCAAGCACACTCTCCTGCCTGACAGATACTAATAGCAGAACTAGCTAAGCTATACAGTTTATAAATATATTGACAACTCCTAGGGATGTCAATATATTCTCTACAAACTGTACATTTAACTATACTAACTAGTAGCCTCCCTGATCTATCTATCTATCTATCTATCTATCTGAAAAGACACTGTGGCCCAGATTCAGAGAGAATTGGATTCTCGTAGCGTATCAGAAATACACTACGCCACCGTTTTTTACCTGGCTCTACGTGGAATCCAGGTAGATTTTGTCCAGTAAACGACGGCGGCGTAGTGTATTTCTCCCGTCGCAATCCATCTACACGAGTAGGGGGCGTGAAGGATTTAAAATAGGCGCGTTCCCGCGGCGATCGAACTGCGCATGCTCTGTTCGCAAATTTCCCGCCGTGCATTGCGCGAAATCACGTCGTTACGTCATTCGTTGTTTGAGTAGCGTCGTTTACGGACATTTCTATTCCCGAACGAGTTACGCAAAAAAAAAAAAAATTCGACGCGGGAACGACGGCCATACTTAACATGGGCTACGCACCGTTAGACCAGCAAAAAGCTGGTCTAACAGTACGTAAAAAAAAACAGACGTAAGCGATTGCGAAGACCGCTCGTATCTTCGTGGATCGCCGTAAAAACACATTTGCATATCCCGACGCATCAAAACGGCGCGAACTCCTCCCAGCGGCCGCAAAAATATCGCAGCGTAGATCCGAAGGCTTACGAAGACGTAAGCCTCTCGGATCGAACCCCGAAGCCGCCGTATCATGGTTTGAGGATTCAAACTAGTGATACGGCGCGCGAAATTTGAAATTACTCCTGTCTAACACCAGTTAGACAGGCGTAATTGCTCTGTGAATCTGGGCCTGTGTCTCTATCTATCTCTCTCTCTCTCTCTCTTTCTCTGTCTGTCTGACTTCTCTCAAAGAAAGCCGGAACACACTACACGAGGCCGCCCGGGAGGCGGCCTTTTATAGTGTGGGGCGTGTGCTAAAGCCCTGAGCCCTAATTGGCCAAAGCACCCAGGCTTTGGCCAATTAGGTCTCTTTGTTTTTTGGGCGCTGTGATTGGCCAAGCATGCGGGGTCATGGTGCATGCTTGGCCAATCATCAGCATGCAACGCCGCAGTGAATTATGGGCCGTTGCGCGTCATTCGAATTTGGCGCGAACGACCCGATTTGTTCGTTTTCGACGAACGATCGAACAGCCGATGTTCGATGCAAACATGTGTTCGCATCGAACGCGAAGCTCATCCCTACCGGTAAACACGGACTGTCAGACCCTTATGTACGTTGTCACAAGAGTGGCTCCTACCATGCTCCTGTTGTGGGACATTAGGGACGTGACCAGGGATATCAGAGCTGGGCGGAGAGGCGATGAAGTACTGGAATGACACTCCCGGATTGTCTTGCTGAAATATCATCTACAGACAACAAACACACAGTGGAACCTTGGACTACATGCATAATCCATGCCAAGAGAATTCTGGTAATCCAAAGCACTCGCATATCAAAGTGAGTTTCCCCATAAAAGTCAATGAAAAAAAAAATTGTTCCACATTGACTTTATTGCCATGCAATACTGCATGTGGCCCGAGGTAGGGTGGGGGGGGGGTGCCGGAGAGCCTCGGGAATGATCGGGGAAACCCTTGGAAAGGCTCGGAAACACCCGGGAACAGAGTATTTCCAAACGGCTCTCAACGCCTCTGATCGGCTCTACTCCGGCACCCCCGCAACTCTGGCCAAATGCGGTACTGCACACCCCATTAGGGCCCTTTCACACGTACGGACCGTATGTCCGCATTTTCATCCATCCGTTGCGGATAAAAACGTGACATACATTGGTCCCTATGTGATGACCATCCGCCGACACCCGTAATTGTCCGCCTCCGCAATGATCCGATTTTTCGGACGGAAGAAATCCTATTTTTCTTCTGCCTGCGGATCGGATGAATGCGGACATACAGTGTGTGTTCATCCGATCCCCTCATAGGGGAGAGTAGAGGAAAGACAGGGCGGTCCCTGCACAGTGTGCGGGGACCGCCCTGTCAGCCGACGGCTCAGCGGGTATCATTACGATCCGCCCCGTGGGAAAGGGCTATTAGCTTGAATTCTGCAAGTTTCATGAGACAACAATCGCAAACAGAGTCAGATTTTTTTTTTAACCACTACATCCCCGGACCATATTGCTGGTCAATGACCGTGCCACTTTTTGCCATTCGGCACTGCGTTGTTTTAACTGACAATTGCGCGGTCGTGCGACGTGGCTTCCAAACAAAATTGGCGTCCTTTTTTTCCCCACAAATAGAGCTTTCTTTTGGTGGTATTTGAGCACCTCTGCGGTTTTTCATTTTTGCGCTATAAACAAAAATAGAGCGGAAATTTTGAAAATAAATGAATATTTTTTACTTTTTGCTATAATAAATATCCCCCAAAAATATAAAAAAAAGCTTTAGGCCGATACGTATTCTTCTACATATTTTTCATAAAAAAAAATATATATATATAAAAATTTAAAATCTCAATAAGCGTTTATTGATTGGTTTGCGCAAATAGGGGATAGTTTTATGGCATTTTTCTTCATTTTTTTTTTACTAGTAATGGCGGCGATCAGTGATTTTTATCGGTACTGCGACATTATGGCGGACACATCGGACACTTTTGACACATTTTTGGGGCCATTGGCATTTTTATAGCGATCAGTGCTATAAAAATGCATTGATTACTGTAAAAATGTCACTGGCAGGGAAGGGGTTAACACTAGGGGGCGAGGAAGGGGTTAATTATGTTTCCTCATTGTGTTCTAACTGAAGGGGGAGGATGGGACTGACTAGGGGAAATTACAGATCGCCGATCATACATTGTATGAACAGACAATCAGTCATTTTGCATCGGCACCAGGAGGTTGCAATGCAAAATGACGTTATATTACGTGATTTTGCGCAGTCGAGCCGACCTGCTGCTGTAAAACTACGCTGGGCGTTCGGCAAGATGTTAAAAAAAAAAAGTGTAAAGTGCCCCCTCCCGCCAGGCTCATGCGCAGAAGCGAATGCATATGCAAGTACGCAAAGCGCGCCCGCAGATGAAAACCGCGATCAAACCACACATGTGAGGTGACGCCGCGATCGGTAGCGTGAGAGCAATAATTCTAGCCTTAGATCGCCTCTAACTCAAAACATGCAGCCTGTAGAATTTTTTTAAACGTCACCTATGGAGATTAAGGGTGAAAGTTTGTCGCTAGTGGACATGTTGGGTATCAATTTACTCGCCATATTATCTTTCACAATAAAAAAATGTTGGGCTAATTTTACTGTTGTCTTATTTTTTTAAGTAAAAAACAAAAAGTGTATTTTTCCCAAAAATAGCACTTGCACTTTGCTATAATAAATATCCCCCAAAAATATAAAAAAAAAACTTTAGGCCGATACGTATTCTTCTACATATTTTTCATTAAAAAAAATTGCAATAAGCGTTTATTGATTGGTTTGCGCAAAAGTTATAGCGACTACAAAATAGGGGATAGTTTTATGGCATTTTTACACATTTTTATTTTACTAGTAATGGCGCCGATCAGCGATTTTTATCGGTACTGCAACATTATGGCGGACACATCGGACACTTTTGATACATGTTTGGGACCATTGGTATTTTTATAGCGATCAGTGCTATAAAAATCCATTGATTACTGTAAAAATGTCACTGGCAGGGAAGGGGTTAACACTAGAGGGCGAGGAAGGGGTTAATTATGTTCCCTTATTGTGTTCTAACTGAAGGGGGAGGATGGGACTGACTAGGGGAAATGACAGATCGCCGATCATACATTGTATGAACAGACAATCAGTCATTTCTCCCGCTGACAGGCCCGGGAGCTCTGTGTTTACACACACAGCTCTGTAACGAGGAGGCTGCAATGCAAAATTACGTTATATTACGTGATTTTGCGCAGCCGAGCCGACCTGCCACTGTAAAACTACGGTTGGCGGTCGGCAAGAGGTTAAAAAAAAAGAAAAAAAAAAGTGTAAAGTGCCCCCTCCCGGGGACCTCATGCGCAGAAGCGGATGCATACGCAAGGCGCGCCCGCAGATGAAAACCGCGATCAAACCACACATGTGAGGTGACGCGGCGATTGGTAGCGTGAGAGCAATAATTCTAGCCCTAGACCGCCTCTAACTTAAAACATGCAGCCTGTAGAATTTTTTTTAAACGTCACCTATGGAGATTAACCACTTAAGGCCGTTAGGTGTTTTACAGATTTGGTGTTTGCAAGACTAAAACAGTTTTTTCTGCTAGAAAATTACTTAAAACCCCCAAACATTATATATTTTTTTTCTAACACCCTAGAGCAGGGCTCAAAATTTCAAGTCCTGAGCTACTAGCCAAGCCTCAAGAGTTACTCGCCACCAGTTGCCCCACCTAATTCATACACTGCCCTGCGCCTAATTGCACCTGTAAACACGCCCTCAAAGATTATCTCATGGAATGACAATGTTTTATGCTGAATCAAGTTACAAAATTAAATATTACCAACAACAACTTTAACAAAATGGGACAGGGCACTGGGGGCAGACCAGAGGGACAGGGCACTGGGGGCAGACCAGAGGGACAGGGCACTGGGGGCAGACCAGAGGGACAGGGCACTGGGGGCAGACCAGAGGGACAGGGCACTGGGGGCAGACCAGAGGGACAGGGCACTGGGGGCAGACCAGAGGGACAGGGCACTGGAGGCAGACCAGAGGGACAGGGCACTGGGGGGAGACCAGAGGGACATGGCACTAGAACTGGGTCTCTTCCCCATTCTCTTGCTGTCTCCTCTGCAACTCCCATCCATCCTCTCTATCCCATTCATCTCATCATCAGGAGCCTGTGTGTGTGTCTCCACGCTTGCATGTCCCCACTTCCCCCTTTTATTCAGGCTGGCAGTGAGGAGAGGAGCTGCAGCACAGCGGGAGGGAGTACAATCCAGCGCTGAGATCCACACAACTGCACAGCCATTGACACCATAGCACAGCGCACACTGACACCGCACAGCACACATTGAGACCAGTCTTTTCACAGTGCTCAGGCTGAACTGCTGGACACTTACATAGAGCAAGGAGAAGAACTGCACAAACTGGAAGGCTGCCGCTCTCATGTCAGGGCAACTTTCAGTGATCGCTGCACCGGAATGATAATTTTCGCAATCCTCCACCTCACTCATTACTTTCTGCTCTCCAGCTACATTTGTTGGGGCCCGGGGGGAGGGGGCAGGCTCAGAGAGGTCATACTGTAGAGCATCGTTTCCCAACCAGTGTGCCGCGGCACACTGGTGTGCCGTGAAGAGTCCCCAGGTGTGCCGCGGCAAAATGACCCCCAATATGGGCAGCTATGGCTGCTATCTGCTGGGCACTTTGTTAACATGCGTCACTCTTTACAGTGGTGTCAGTCCGCTGTGTTAAACTCACTTCCCGGCACTCTGGAAGCTGTGCTGGCTGTGCGGGGCCTTCCGATCGCATCTTGCCAACCGATGACGTCATCGGTTGCTATAGGAGGATCGGGCGCACGCACTGTTATGTGTTACGTGAAAGCCGCAGACGTGAGAGGCAGTAGACTCTGCCTGGCGCGCCTTTGCCTAAGGGGGAAGAGGAACGAGTAGGGGAAGAAGAAAGAGTGGTTGAAGTAGAATGATTAATAGGTGAGATGACACTATAAATGTGAAAAGTGTAACAGGCATGGTGTATATATTATATAAAAAAAAAATACATGACACTTGGCACTTTCACAGTGACTGACTTCATTGCAGGCATTTATTTTAAATGCAATATGGGCTATGTGGGCTATTATTGATAATGATAACTGTATACTTCAATACTGCAGTTTGGCCGCAGTGCAGGTGTATCGCAGTGTACCTGCGGTTTTCATGTGGTTTCTCAGACTTATTTTATGTCCCTCCTTTTTGGTGTGCTTTCAGAAAATGTACCAAAAATTAAGACATAATAGAAGTTTATGAGAAACCACATGAAAACCGCTACACCTGCGCTGCGGCCAAACTGCAGTATTGAAGTATACAGTTATCATTATCAATAATAACCCACATAACCCATCTATAATATATAAACAAAATATTAAATCACCATGTCTGCAATGGAATGAGTCAATGTAAAAGTGTAACAAGTGTTATGTAGGTTTTTTTTTTTTTTCACAAGAGCACAAAATTACAGATTTTAAATTGTTTGCCTGGGGTTATGGCTGAAGATATCAGCCATAACCTTGGTATTGTTTTTTTCCTGACAGACTCCATGGCAGCCTACTTGTGGGTTAATCCCGCCTCTCATACCTCATAGGACCCTACTCCCATAAAGCTTTGCGTCTCCCCATAGACTGTGTTCCTTTTTTGTCCTCCTCCTAGGACCTATGCTGTTAAAGCAGAAAAAAGAAGAAATACCTTTTATTTTTTTCCTCAGTCCTGATGATCCTGCACATAGAGCTCACCTTCTGGTGTCCAACAAGTCCCAGCTATTAGCAGGGTAGACATGGGCGTCGGTTGCAATATCAACAGGTGCTTACTAACCAGCCATTGGCAGGCAAGCAGCAACAAGGCCAAACGTCCTAGCTATTAGCTGGAGGCCTCTATTCCTTTAAGAATGCCCGAATAGTGCGGAGTGAGCTTCATAGCTCTCAGTTCCAGGACAGGTCGGCAATGGTATCCTTGGTAACGTATTATCCTCTCTTACCTTGTACATGGCAGCCGTACTCTATGTTGTTTTGTTGATTGTTTTGTCTCCGCCGTGGCCATGGCCGCTGGAACGCATCTGCGTTCCAGTTCGTTATTTTCTGGTCTCTGCGCCTGCGCTGGTTCCAGCCGAGATTGAGGCTTGGATGCGCATGCGCAGTACGATCGGATTGTCGCGATCGCGCATGCGCGCGAGGTCTGTGTGGGGAGGTGCGCCTGTCACGTCGCAATTGCGGCGTGAGCGGCGTGCGCGGTGACGTCGTCATCAGGGCGGCAGGTTTAAATAGCTGTCAAAACAGCTATCTTTGGGACACACGCAGGCTGTGCTGTTGCTGTTTTCGTTGCCCCAAATTGATAGTCTTCCCTCTTCAAGGTATGTTTCTTGCCTTCTGCCTTCTTAAAGCCCTGTTTGCTTGATTCATCCATGCTGCATCTTACATTGATATGTTTGTCTTAGCAGTTCTTGTGACTCCTTTCCACTATGGATGTCTCACCGCCCCCCAGTGGCCAACCCTTGCGCTGCAGGTAGGATGGAAAAAAAATTATTTTTTTCCCTACCTGGCTGTTTGGGTTTCTGTGTAATCAGAGGTTAACTCTTTCCTCCTCATCAGCCCCTCTAGGTCTGAACATCAATCTTCAGCACGCGAAGTTGTTGACGAATCCAGGTTACAGCATCGTCACTCCAGATCAAGTTCCAGACGCCCCAGGTCATCTTCTAGACACCGCAAAGAAGGCTCCAGATCTTCATCTGGCCGCCATTCCCACCGCCATTCCAGCCACTCCAGTAAGAGAGTCTGCTGGGGATGTAGAGCTCGGGTCTCGGAAGGAAGATCCCTTTGTGAACTATGTTATTCCAAGGCGGTGAGGGAGAGAGGAAATGATGGTCATCAGGTGGAGGCTCTGGTCAGGAGAGTAGTCCAGGAATCCCTGAACAAATCTGGTTCCAGATGTGATGTTACTGTTCCTGATGACCCAGTTCCAGCGCTTACACAGGATAATCCTGAAACGCCTGGTCCCTCTCAACGTGTACGCAGTCCAAGTGCGTCTTCCGTCAGTGAAGCAGAGAGTGTTGTCAATCCTGCAGGATTTGATTTTTCCCTAGTACCAAGTTTAGTGAAAGCGGTAAAGATCGCCTTGAGGTGGGAAGATCCGGTGGAATCTCCTTCCAAACAGAGAAAATATTTCAAACAACTTAAAAAGGAGCGCCCTAGTTTTCCTTTCTTGGGTGAACTGGGAGATATCATTTCTGACGAATGGGCCAGCACGGACAGAAAGAATTCTTTGCTTTCAAAAGTAGCAAAGATGTACCCGTTCAAAAGTGAACATGTTAAACACTTGGAATCAGCTCCCTTGGTTGATGCCGCCGTGATGAGGTTGGTGAAACATGTCACACTCCCTCTGGAAGATACCGTCTCCTTTAAGGACGGTCTAGATAGAAAGATAGACACAGATCTGAAACGTATATATATTACAGCAGGCATGGCTTGTAAACCGGCTCTAGCCCTAGCTGCCTTGTCTAAGGCAATGGAATCCTGGACGGATGAAGTGGATTCTACCTTAGCGAACGTCTCCGAAGATGTGCTCAGCAGCACACCGGTTCATGAGCTGAGAATGGCGTCCGTCTTCCTGGGGGAGGCCTCCCTTGACATTATCCGGTTGGTGGCGCGGATCATGCTCTCCTCTGTCACAGCTAAACGTGCTCTGTGGTTGCGCCCTTGGGCGGCTGATCCCGCTTCAAAACAAGGGTGGTGCAGAATCCCCTTTCAGGGGTCTTCCCTGTTTGGGAACAAGCTGGACAGCGCTATCACCCGTGCCACTGGGGGTAAGTCTGGGTTCCTTCCTCAGGATCGCCGTCCGTTCGGTCAGAGAAGATCCTTCCCTAGGCAAGATCAAGACCGTTCAAGAGATGCGCGCCGGTATAGACCTGGTCGCGAGTTCCGGAAAAACTGGAGGAGAGTCCAGCCCTCTGGACAGAAGCCCCCTAGGGGACCCTCGTCTGCCGGACGTGATGCCCCTAAGTCCTTTTGATGCGAAGCCAGCCCAGACGGAAAGAGTAGGCGCTCGGCTACTACAGTTCCGACATATCTGGGCAGCCTCAATAAGAGATTTTTGGACTGTCAAAACAGTGTCTACAGGCCATACCTGGACCTTTATCAGTCCACCCGTGCTACAGTTTGTACCCACAACAATACCCGGCTCAGAAGAAAAAAGGAAAATTCTTCTGTCATACACAAGCTCTCTCCTAGCTCTGGGTGCCGCTATTCATGTTCCATCTTCCGAAAGAGGTCAAGGGATGTACTCGCCCCTGTTTATGGTTCTAAAGAAGACAGGTTCTTGGAGACCGGTAATAGATCTGACACATCTAAACACCTTTATCAAAAAGGAAAAATTCAAGATGGAGTCCTTGCTTACTATTCGTCAGACGGTTCAGCCGGGCGATTGGCTGATGTCCATAGACCTAAAAGATGCCTACTTCCATGTCCCAGTCGCAGCGGAGTTCCAAAAATATCTCCGGTTCTCAGTAGACAATGTCCACCTCCAATTTACGTGTCTCCCGTTTGGGCTCACAACATCGCCCCGGGTGTTCTCAAAACTTTTATTGGCTGTCGTCGCCCTGATCAGAACCAAGGGCATTCGACTTCATCACTACCTCGACGACTTACTGTTACTTTCGCAAGACAAGGAACAGCTGTTGACACACCAGATCCAGGTCATTTCCACCCTGACCGAGTTCGGTTGGCTGATAAACAGGGAAAAGAGTCATCTGCAACCCACACAATCTCTGGTTTTTCTGGGAGCTCAATTCAACACAGTTCAATGTTCCATCTCCTTACCCCTGACAAAGATCCCGGTAGTCCGGGACAGAGTCCGGCTTGCATTGGATTCTCCCTTTCTAAAAGCCTCGCAATGCCTCAAGATAGTGGGCACCATGGTGTCCACAGTCCCCATGGTGAGATGGGCACAATGGAGGATGCGGCCCTTTCAGAAGGGGTTTCTCCAACAGTGGGATCCGAAGTCTCAGGATCAACGCATTCGAATAACTTCGTCGATGCGAGAGAGTCTTCTTTGGTGGCTACTAAGGAAAAATCTCCTCAACTACCATTCATTAGCCCCGATCTCCTGGATCACAATTACATCAGATGCCAGCAACAGCGGCTGGGGGGCTCTGTGCTTGAAGGAGTTTGCTCAAGGGAAATGGACGTTACCATCCCGGAGTGTGAGTTCCAATGCCCTGGAACTCCGTGCGGCCTACCGTGCCCTTCAATCCTTTCTTCACATAGTAAAGGGATCGTCAGTCCTGTTGAGAATAGACAACACGACAGCTGTGTCATACATAAAGAGACAGGGAGGCACTCGCAGTCTATCCCTGCTGAAGGAAGTGGATCCGATCATGTCGTGGGCACAAGTACATCTCTCAGATTTAACAGCTGTGTATCTCCCCGGATCTCAAAATCTCCAAGCAGACTTCCTTTCGAGGACAACACTCGACCACAACGAATGGTCTCTCCACAGCGAAGTCTTCAGCTGGGTCCTATCCCTGGGAGTTGTGCCGGAAGTGGACCTATTTGCATCTCCATGCAATTACAAACTAGAGAAATTCTATACGAGGGGTCGCTGTCCCCAAGCGTTCGGAGTGGATGCTCTAACAGACCAGTGGAACTTTCACAGTGCCTATGCTTTTCCTCCAGTCCCGGTCATCCTCCGGTTCCTGGCAAGACTCAGGTGGGAAGCGGTCGAGGTGGTGGCGATAGTCCCTTATTGGCCCAACAGACCATGGTTCCCGTTGCTGCTTCATCTGAGCTTCCGGGCTCCAGTCCCGCTTCCGAACAGGGCAGATCTCCTGTTACAAGGGGTAACCCCCCATCCATGTCCATCCCGTCTTCATCTGATGGTCTGGTTTTTGAAAGGGAAAGGCTTATTGCGTTAGGCTGCCCAAATCAAGCCATCTCCACTCTGTTAAGTGCAAGGAGATCAAGCACCAACAAGGTCTACCAGAGAATATGGTCAAAATTTGCAGATTTCGTCTCTTCCATGGATGGATCCCCTAGTAATCCTAGGATTCAGGATGTTCTTGGCTTCCTTCAGACAGGTCTGGATCTGTCTTTATCAGTCAGCTCCCTGAGAGTTCAAATTTCGGCCATTTCGGCCTTCACTGGGTTTTCATGGGCCAAACACACCCTTGTCAAACAATTTTTCAAAGGTGCCATGAGGCTTAGGCCACAGAGAAAACCAAGGTTCTCAAAATGGAACCTTCCCTTTGTTTTGGACTTCCTTTCAGAAACTACGCACTCGGATAACTTGTCAATCAAAGATCTGTCCTCAAAAGCTGTCTTCCTTGTGGCCATAGCATCAGCCAGAAGGGTCTCAGAAATAGGTTCTCTAGGATCCAAAGAACCGTTTCTTACTTTTTTCCCTGATCGGGTCGTACTAATTCCCATGTTGGGATCCAATCCCAAGGTAACATCGGTCTTTCATGAAAATCTAGAAATTGTTCTCCCCACTTTTCGATCTCCTGAGAACTCTAATGTCCATCCTCTAGACGTCGGACATGTATTAAGACAATATCTGGAAGCCACAGCAGCCTTCCGTCAATCTGACCATCTGTTCGTTTCCTTCCATGGGAAAAGCAGGGGAATGCGTGCTTCTCCCAGAACCATCGCTGCATGGATAGTTCAAGTAATCCAAGGGGCATACAAAGCAAAAGGGTTGGCTCCTCCTGAAGCGGTGACAGCGCATTCGACTCGTAGCATCTCCACATCATGGGCAGCCGCCCGGCATGTTTCCCCAGAAGTAATCTGTAGGGCGGCCTCCTGGTCGTCATTAAACACATTCATGACGCATTACTGCGTAGAACCGGCCTGTTTGTCGTCGGTTGATTTTGGTTTACATGTTTTATCTGTTGACAATGTCAATTAAACCTTTTTTTTCTTTAATCAGCAATTTCCCACCCGGGTGTGTCGGCTAGTTATTTCCCACAAGTAGGCTGCCATGGAGTCTGTCAGGAAAAGGGAAAATTTATATCAAATACTTACCGTAATTTTCCTTTCCTGATGGACTCCATGGCAGCCGGAGTTTCCCTCCCATTGCTGGAGTAGGCTAAATTACGGAACACAGTCTATGGGGAGACGCAAAGCTTTATGGGAGTAGGGTCCTATGAGGTATGAGAGGCGGGATTAACCCACAAGTAGGCTGCCATGGAGTCCATCAGGAAAGGAAAATTACGGTAAGTATTTGATATAAATTTTCCCTTTTACAGACAGTGGCTGGCCTTCTCATGAAAGTGTTCCGAGCGGCTCTTATCGCGGATGCAGCATGGTGGTGTGCCTCGTGATTTTTTTCATGAAAAAAGTGTGCCTTTGCACAAAAAAGGTTGAAAAACACTGCTGTAGAGCACCTGTGTACTGCTCTGCCTGTGCACGGCTCACCAGACTACTTTTCCCGAGCATGCACCTTTCCTCTTCGGCCACCAATCCCATCGGGACTCTAAGTGTAGGCACAGATTGGAGGGAGATTGGTCATGCAGCCCTGTCATCACTCGCCCCCAGCTTAAATACACTCGCCAAATGCTAGTAGGCGAGTGGAAATTTTGAGGGCTGCCCTAGAGAATAAAATAATGGTCATTGCAATACTTTTTGTCACACCGTATTTGCGCAGCGGTCTTACAAGCGCACTTTTTTTGGAAAAAACTCACTTTTTTGAATTAAAAAATAAGACAACAATAAATTTGGCCCAATTTTTTTATATATTATGAAAGATAATGTTACGCCGAGTAAAATGATACCCAACATGTCACGCTTAAAAATTGCGCCTGCTCGTGGCATGGCGTCAAACTTTTACCCTTAAAAATCACGATAGGCGACGTTTTAAAAAATTCTATAGGTTGCATTTTTTGAGTCACAGAGGAGGTCCAGGGCTAGAGTTATTGTTCTCACTCCAACGATCGCGGCAATACCCAACTTGTGTGGTTTGAACACCGTTTTCTTATGTGGGCGCTACTCGCGTATGCGTTCGCTTCTGTGCGTGAGGTTGTCGGGACGGGGCGCTTTAAAAAAAAATGTTTTGTTTTCTTATTTATTTTTATTTATTTTATTATTTTTTACACTGAAAAAATTAAATAAAAATGTGATCACTTTTATTGCTATTACAAGGAATGTAAACATCCCTTGTAATAGAAAAAAGCATGACAGGTCCTCTTTAATATGAGATCTGGGGTCAAAAAAACGTCACATCTCATATTCAGGCTTAAAGGCAAAAAAATAAAAAATAAAAATGTAAACTCATTCTTTCAAATGACTAAAAAAATAAATGTCTCTTTAAGACGCTGGGCGGGACTGACATTTTGACGTCACTTCCGCCCAGCAGAACTATGGGGACGGGTGAGGGACATTTTTCCCTCACTCGCATCCCCGCTGAGGAGCCGAGCAGACCCGATCGCCTCCGCCGCTACCGACGGCAACGGTAAGCGGCGGAGGGCGCAGGAGAGCTGCAGGAGGGGGGCCCCTCTCCCGCCACCGATAACGGCGATCTCACGGCGAATCCGCCGCGGAGACCGCCGTTATCTTTTAGGTAAAAAAGAAAAAAAAGTTGGGCTAATTTTACTGTTGTCTTATTTTTTTAAGTAAAAAACAAAAAGTGTATTTTTCCCAAAAATAGACTTGCAAGACCGCGCTGCGCAAATTCAGTGTGACAAAAAGCATTGCAACAACCGCCATTTTATTCTCTATGATGACGGTTGTTGCAAAAAAAAAAAACATTTTTGATGGGTGTTGCAAAAAATTTTTTTTTTATTATTATATTACCGTTACGTCCTCAGCATGTCTTTTGATGTGGGAGGAAACCGGAGTGCCCGGGGTAAACCCACGCAGACGCAGGTAGAACATGCAAGCTCCTCTAGCATATCAGCTTTCAATGGTCAGAATTCAAGCCAGTGCCATAGTCGGGATTCGAACCGGAGACGTGCTGTCTGCTAGACTGTCGTGCTAGCCACTTACCAACTTGCGCTGCCCAAAACACATGTTAAAAAAAACAAAAAAATTTGTCCTTTTAATTTTCCGCACCGGAAGTGATGTAATCAAGATGCTACATGGGTCAAAGTTTTTTTTTTTTTTTTACAACACGGGCCTCTGTTGGTATAGAAATAACATTCACACACATAACTTCCTTCTGTTTCCCGGAAATAAGCCATAGGGCGCGTTTTCTCGGTGGACGGGGGCGTTTCCCAAGGATGGGGGCGTTTCCCGGGGATGGGGGCGTTGTCCACAGGCAGAGCTGTGTAGAGGAGGAGCTGGCCTATGCTGGGCTCGTGAGAAGCGTAGCGACACTCCTCCTCCTTTGCTGAAGACTTCCTCACATGACCGCCCCCTCTTCCAGCATCCCGCCCCTCTCCTCCTACCTCTGCTCCCTCCTCCAATCGCGCTCCTGGCAGCAAAGGGGAAAGGACAGAGTACAGCGTCCCCTCCCCTTCCTTCTGGGAATTGTAGTAAAGAAGTAGTACAGAGTGAATGGCCACAAGCAGGTGAGTTTTTATTCTCGCAGCTAACATAAGTCATTTTTCTCCTTCGGCACTGACAGGCGGGAGGTGGGAATTAAAGTTGTTGGGGGGGGGGGGGGGGGGATTTGAAGTTGTTGAGGGGGGGGGGGGTTGAAGTTGTTGGGGGGGGGGGATTTTAAGTTGTTGGGGGGGATTTGAAGTTGTTGAGGGGGGGGGATTGAAGTTGTTGAGGGGGGGGGGGGGTTGTTGAGGGGGGGGGGGTTGAAGTTGTTGAGGGGGGGGGTTGAAGTTGTTGAGGGGGGGGGGGTTGAAGTTGTTGAGGGGGGGGGGGGTTGAAGTTGTTGAGGGGGGGGGGTTGAAGTTGTTGAGGGGGGGGGGGTTGAAGTTGTTGTTGGGGGGGGGGGGGGGTTAAAGTTGTTGTTGGGGGGGGGGGTTAAAGTTGTTGAGGGGGGGGGTTGAAGTTGTTGAGGGGGGGGGGGTTGAAGTTGTTGAGGGGGGGGGGTTGAAGTTGTTGAGGGGGGGGTGCCTCTCTTCCCTTCAGCACTGCAGTAATCCACGCACCGCTACAGTTCCTCCTACTGCTGCACTGACCATTCAGCTCGGCTCGCTTGTTGAGCGGGGGCGGGGCATTGATGTTGTCGATCGACCGGGGGGGGGGGGGTTGCAGTTGTTGGTGCCTCTCACCTGTCCCGACAGCCGGCCACAGACTGTCATTAGCCCGCCCGTCGGCTCTCCACAGTCCTCAACGCACCGCTCCGGTTCCTCCTGCTTTCGCGGGACTGCAGGAAAATGCTGTCTTTGCGGGACAGTTCCCCGGATTCCGTGCGTGTTGGGAGGTATGCTCATGGGCACACATGTGGCACTGACAGACGGCACTGATGGGCACTCATGCGGTGGCACTGATGGGCAATCATGCGGTGGCACTGATGGGCACTCATGCGGTGGCACTGATGGGCACTCATGCGGTGGCACTGATGGGCACTCATGCGGTGGCACTGATGGGCACTCATGCGGTGGCACTGATGGGCACTCATGCGGTGGCACTGTCCGGCAGCATTGATAGGCACTAAACAGACTGAGCTGATGGGCAGCATTGATGGGCACTGGTGAGGCTACATTGATGAGCATTGAGCACTGATGTGCACTCATGCAGTAACATTGATAGGCGGCACTGATAGGCACTCACGTGGTGGCACTGACAGGCGGCATTGATGGGCACTGAACAGAATGGGCTGATGGGCAGCATTGATGGGCACTGGTGAGGCAGCATTGATGGAAACTGGTTAACCTCTTCCCATCCTGGCTGTTGTAAAATAACGACCACAAGGTGGCTCTACAACGCATGAAAAACGCTACCCCCTGACGCTACGCCCAGTTTCAGACAAAAGAAACAGAGTGCAGAGCTGCTCACAGCGACTACAGCTGACTCGGATTAACCCCTCACACGCCGATCGATCGGCTACACACAGGAAGACACAAGTGCCATCTAGATGACAGCAGTTGCGGGACATGGCGAGGGCTCACGGCGGACACACAGGCTGGTTGCAAGGAGGGGACAGCAACAATCTGTATCACATGCACGCAGGCTTGATGGGGGCACACCATGGATATGATTGAGGGGGGGCACTGTCCCCCCTCCATCATACAGGGGTCAGTGTCCCCCTCCTCCTCCATCATCATACAGGGGTCAGTGTCTCCCCCCTCCATCATACAGGGCTCAGTGTCTCCCCCCTCCATCATACAGGGCTCAGTGTCTCCCCCCTCCATCATACAGGGCTCAGTGTCTCCCCCCTCCATCATACAGGGCTCAGTGTCTCCCCCCTCCATCATACAGGGCTCAGTGTCTCCCCCCTCCATCTCCCCCCTCCATCATACAGGTGTCAGTGTCCCCCTCCATCATACAGGTGTCAGTGTCCCCCTCCATCATACAGGTGTCAGTGTCCCCCTCCATCATACAGGTGTCAGTGTCCCCCTCCATCATACAGGTGTCAGTGTCCCCCTCCATCATACAGGTGTCAGTGTCCCCCTCCATCATACAGGTGTCAGTGTCCCCCTCCATCATACAGGTGTCAGTGTCCCCCTCCATCATACAGGTGTCAGTGTCCCCCTCCATCATACAGGTGTCAGTGTCCCCCTCCATCATACAGGTGTCAGTGTCCCCTCCATCATCAGTGTCAGTGTCCCCCTCCATCATACAGGTGTCAGTGTCCCCCTCCATCATACAGGTGTCAGTGTCCCCCTCCATCATACAGGTGTCAGTGTCCCCCTCCATCATACAGGTGTCAGTGTCCCCCTCCATCATACAGGTGTCAGTGTCCCCCTCCATCATACAGGTGTCAGTGTCTCCCTCCATCATACAGGGCTCAGTGTCTCCCCCCTCCATCATACAGGGCTCAGTGTCTCCCCCCTCCATCATACAGGGCTCAGTGTCTCCCCCCTCCATCATACAGGGCTCAGTGTCCCCCCTCCATCATACAGGGCTCAGTGTCTCCCCCCTCCATCATACAGGGCTCAGTGTCTCCCCCCTCCATCATACAGGGCTCAGTGTCTCCCCCCTCCATCATACAGGGCTCAGTGTCTCCCCCCTCCATCATACAGGGCTCAGTGTCTCCCCCCTCCATCATACAGGGGTCAGTGTCTCCCCCTCCATCATACAGGGGTCAGTGTCTCCCCCCTCCATCATACAGGGGTCAGTGTCCCCCTCATCCTCCATCATCGTCATACAGGGGTCAATGCCCCCCCCCTCCAGCATACAGGGGTCAATGCCCCCCCCCTCCATCATACAGGGGTCAGTGTCTCCCCCCTCCATCATACAGGGGTCAGTGTCTCCCCCTCCAGCATACAGGGGTCAGTGCCCCCCTCATCCTCCATCATCGTCATACAGGGGTCAATGCCCCCTCCCCTCCATCATACAGGGCTCAGTGTCTCCCCCCTCCATCATACAGGGCTCAGTGTCTCCCCCCTCCATCATACAGGGCTCAGTGTCTCCCCCCTCCATCATACAGGGCTCAGTGTCTCCCCCCTCCATCATACAGGGCTCAGTGTCTCCCCCCTCCATCATACAGGGCTCAGTGTCTTCCCCCCTCCATCATACAGGGCTCAGTGTCCCCCTCATCCTCCATCATCGTCATACAGGGGTCAATGCCCCCCCCCCCTCCAGCATACAGGGGTCAGTGCCCCAAGGGCTTTCACACTGGAGTGGTGTGCTAGCAGGGCAGTAAAAAAAAAGTCCTGCTGGCAGCATTCTTGGAGCGGTGTGTATACCAGTGCGTTTTGGTGTGATCCGGTGCGTCTTTCAGCATTCCAGTACAGTGCAGGAAACTGGAACTGGGACACACTGGAACTGCAAGCACTGGTGTGAGCTATGCCATTGAAAATCATAGAACATACTTTTCATGTGTATTTGATGCACATGCATGTGGTGTGAACTGGCCTTCAATATAGGTGAATAAAAGCATACAGTGGAACCTCGGTTTAAAAGTAACTTGGTTTGAGAGCGTTTTGATTTGCAAGCAACTTTTTTTTTTTTAATTCTGACTCGGTTTGTGAGTGTTGACTCGCAGGACGAGCAGAATTCAAGCTAAATAGGCCTGCAGTACCTCATTTGGCCTGAGGTATGGGGGCGCAAAAGAAACGAGCCGAAGTGTCCATGGGCCTTTTTGACGCTATCTGGCACCCCCCACCTCTAGCCGCATTCGGTGTTGCAACCCATTGAAGTCAATGCGGAACAAATTATTTTTTTTTCCATTGACTTCAATGGGAAAACTCGCTTTGATATGCGAGTACTTTGGATTAGTTCCAGGAGTATGCTCGTAATCCGAGGTTCAGCTGTATATGCAAACACTGGATGTAGCTAGTTTTTGGTTCTTTGTTATTATCATATCATCTGTATACTTTAGCAGTCTGTTAGGTATATGCTATTTTTTTCTATATTATATCTATAGAGCTGCTAGTTCCCTGCATTTTTAAAAGGACATGAGAGTCACATGACCATCCTACCAAAATATAATGCTGGTCTATCATAGTGGCTGGGATGCTGTTCCATTCTATCCACAACCCCCTATTGGACATTATGGTCCGGATTCACGACGGACTTACACCGACGTAAGTACAAATGTGCGCCGTTGCATCTCTGCACCGATTCACAAAGCTAGATACGTCGAAAAGCAAGGCTTCAGCCGCCCCACGTAACTTGCCTACGCCGCCATATCGTGGGCGCATAGTTACGCTGACGCATTCGGCGTTCCCATTTTAAATATGCAAATGAGTAAGATACGCCGATTCACGAACGTACATGTGCCTGGCCGCTTCATATACGCGGTTTGCGTAAGGCTTACGTCCGGCGTAAAGTTATTCCTCATATAGGAGGCGCAAGCAATGCAAAGGTATGGGCCAGGGAACGCACACCATCGAATTTTACGTTGCGTACTCCATTTACGTAGTATTACGTGAATAGGGCTTAGCGTAGGTTACGTTAATGTCATAGGCAGTGTTCGACGTATCTTAGGCAGCTATTTTGATGTAACTGTGAGCATGCGCACTGGGATGCGTCCAAGAGACGACGCACGCGCAGTTCCTTTTTTGAAGCTCAGCCTTTCATTTGCATGGGGTCACGCTTCATTATAATTAGGGTTGTCCCGATACCGATACCGAGTATTTGCGGGAGTACTCTCGCAAATACCCCCGATACCAGAATAGAATACTTTTTCCGATTTCCCCTCACCCCCCCCCCCCCGCCGCTGAACGCCGCCGCGCATTGGTTAAACATCGTGCGGGAACATCACAGCATTCATTTGAATAGCTGTAGTGTTCCCGCCCATATAGACACTCCCCCTTGCTCGGGATTGGATGGGTGATCGTGATCTGTCCAATCCCGAGCAAGGGGGAGTGTCTATACGGGCGGGAACACTACAGCTATTCAAATGAATGCTGTGATGTTACCCGGGCGGTGGTGGCTAGGTAGGGGTGACATGGCTGCATATATGGGGGACATGGCTGCATTTGTGGGGGACATTTAAAATAAGTATCGGTATTCGGTATCGGCGACTACTTGAAAAAAAGTATCGGTACTTGTACTCGGTCCTAAAAAAGTGGTATCGGGACAACCCTAATTATAATATATCACGCCCACTTCGGCTTACGCCGACAACTATACGCTACGCCGGCGCAACGTTGAGCGCATATTCTTTGTGAATAGCATGCTTGCCTCTCAACGTTGCGCCGGCGTAGCGTAAAGACGATGCGCTACGCCGGCATAAAGATACACCGATCTACCTGAATCCGGCCCTATGTCTATCCTCCGGGGTAAAAAGCCAACAAGGATTTGCGAAAACAACCGGGCAGTCCTCAACTTTTCCAGATTGCACACAAGTGTGCCCGGGGCTTGTTTTAATCACATGATACTGCACAGGAAAAGTAAAAAATAATTTATTAACAATAAGAACATTTTAAAATCATGAACAAATTTATTGCTGTAGGAAAGTGTCCAGAGTGTTTTGTAGAAATATTCTTCACATCCAGAAGTCTAATTATGATTCTAGTTGTTTCCTATCGTCCCTCAATCCCAAAATACATGGGGAAGACTTCCGAGCATCCCCTTTCCTGGAGGAATTGATAGAGCTGACCCAGATCCATGTGATTCCCCCGGGCTCCATGCGCATCAAACGCCATCTCCTTCAGAGGGGGGAATTTTCGGTGCTTCTGGATGTTTATGTGGACCTCTGAAGGGGAACAAGACAAAGGGACATCTTCTCTGTGTCGGATTAATATCCGCTTCCATGTCAGTTTTCTTATTCTGTGGAAGCAAAAGAGATCAGTGATATCCATACTGAGCCTACGGACCAGTTCACATTTGTGTGGCATTATTGGATGTGGTGCGTTTTAGCAACACTACCATTGAACTCTAGGATGTGCGTTTTCATGAAAGTGCTTCAAAGATGCAGCATGCAGGACTTTTTTGTTAGTGCACCACACCTAAAATGCACATCCGATTGACTGCTATTAACAAAAGCAATTGTATTTTCAAACCTTGATAACATTATGCAAAAAAAAAAAAAAATCAATTTACACTATATTGCTTTTGAAATACACCAAAAGTATTGGGACACCTGCCTTTACACACACATGAACTTTAATGACATCCCAGTCTTGGTCCGAAGGATTAAATACTTAGTTGGCCCACCCTTTGCAGCTTTAAAGCGGAGTTCCACCCAGGAAAACAACAATTGCTCATCTTGCTTAAAAAAATTAAATAAAAAAAACGTGAAAAAAAAATAAAAATAGTCACCCAAAATACCTGTTGCTATGCGGAAGTCCGTAATCTGCCTCTTCCACACCGCGGTGTCTTTTCTTCTTCTTCTGCTTGTGAATGGGGCGCGCTGCTTTCTGGGAACTGTGTGTGTTCTCAGAGAGCAGCCGCCCATTCACAAGCCAGCGTGAGACTCACGCAGGCGCAGTAGGAAATGGGCAGTGAAGCCGTACGGCTTCACTGCCTGTTTCCCATAGTGTGGATGGCGGCGCGGGACCCGGATCGATCGTGGGACCGGCATCGGGGGGGCCATCAGCGCGGGCAAGTAGGACAAGGTAAGTGTCCCTATTTAAAGTCAGCAGCTACACGGCTGGAACACCCCTTTAATAGCTTTTAAAGTGGATGTAAACCCCAAAAAAAATTTTTTTTTTTGATGTCACAATGTAGAGTATAAGATTTCCTATCATCTGTGCCCAGTCTTGCCACACAGAGTTAATCCAGATCTGAGAAATCCTCTTTTAATGTTCAGTGCAAATTAACAGAATTCCAGATAAAAACTTGCCATATTATAAAGTCTGTTTCTCTGTTATTGCTTTCAGTAACAGGTTATTTACAAATCTAGCTTGGACATGTTTATCATAACCAGAGGTGATCCAAACTTCATTGTATATTACTAGGATGTGTTATGATGTTATATCACCTCATGTTATGATAAACAAAACATAACATATGATAAACATGTCCTAGCTAGATATGTAAATAACCTGTCACTCAAAGCAAGAAGAGAGAAAAACTGACTTTTTTATTTAGGCAGGGTTTTATCTGGAAGGCTGTTCATTTTCACTGAACATAAAAGAGGATTTCTCAGATCTGGATTAACTCTGTGTGGCAAGACTGGGCACAGATGATAGGAAATCTTATACTCTACATTGTGACATCCACTTTAAGTGGTAAAGGTTTGCATTTTTTTTTAAAAATAACAAACTTGTCATACTTAGCTCCACTGTGCAGCTTGTTTTGCAGAGTGGCCCTAAACAGAGTTTTCTGGGGTCCCCCGGCAGCTCTTGGCTCCTCCCCGCCTCAAATAACTCCCTCTCCCAAGGGGGTTACCTTACAGCCGCCGAATACAGGACTTGGCCCCGCTCCCCATCGCCCGCGTCATTGGATTTGATTGACAGCAGCGTGAGCCAATGGCTGCGCTGCTATCAATCTACACACTGAGAGCCGAGAAGCCCGGGCAAAGAAAGCGCGTGTTCGCGACACAGGACTTTCCAGGGCTCAGGTAAGTAAAACAGGGGGCGGTAATCGTCAGATATTTTTTACCTTAATGCAGGGTTTGACAAATTTGCTTGGAATCTATGAGCCAGCTAAAAAAGTTAGGAGCCAGGAAACACGCCTGTCCTGCGAAGCTCGCACGCAGAAGTGGACGCATACGTGAGTGGCGCCTGCAATGGTATTCAAACCACACGTGAGGTATCGCCATGATCGTTAGAGTGAGAGCAATAGTTTTAGCCCTAGACCTCCTCTGTAACTCAAAACATGCAACCTGTAGAACTTTTTAAACGTCACCTATGGAGATTTTAAAGGGTAAAAGTTTGTCGCCATTCCACGAGCAGACGCAATTTTGAAGCGTGACATGTTGGGTATCAATTTACTCGGCGCAACATTATGTTTCACAATATAAAAAAAAAATTGGGCTAACTTTACTGTGGTCTTATTTTTTTATTAAAAATAGTGTATTTTTTCCCAAAAAAAAAGTGCGCTTGTAAGACCAAAATACGGTGTAACAAAAAGTATTGCAACCACACCCATTTTATTCTCTAGGGTGTTAGAATAAAAAATATATGTAAATGTTTGGGGGTTCTAATTAGAGGGAAGGAGATGGCAGGGAAAAAACACATTAGAACTGCCGTTTTACTTGTAATGCCAACGGCCAATACAAGATGGTGCCAGATCACAGAAGGAAGCTTAGGCCTGCAGAAGGCCGAAAAGCCGCGGCCTCAATTACCGGCGATCGCACGGCAGGAGAGCACGGAGAAACATGATCCTGTGTCTCCGTACTCCCCCCGCCACGAGCCCAAGCCAGCCCGTAATTGAGGCCGCGGCTTTGCGGCCTTCTGCAGGCCTAAGCTTCCCCGGGCGCCAGGCCCAATTTCTTGTCGCAATTGCGCCCGGATTTTGTCGAGCCCTGCCTTAATGCATAGGATGTATTAAGGTGAAAAATCATGAACCTTTACAACCCCTTCAACTCTTCTGGGAAGGCTGTCCACAAAGTTTAGGTGTGTGTCTATGGGAATGTTTGACCATTCTTCCGGAAGCGTATTTGTGAGGTCAGGCACTGTGAAAGAGAAGGTCTGGCTTGCAGTCTTGGTTCTAATTCATCCCAAAAGGTATTCTATCGGGTTGAGGTCAGGACTCTGTACAGACCAGTCAAATTCCTCCACCCCAAACGTGCTCATGCTTATGTCTTTATGGACCTTGCTATTTTATTTTTTATTAAGAAGCCGTAAGTCAGGCACCCCATCTCTCCAACTATGTGACACTCTTGAGATGCTCATTTACCAAGCATTAGATGAATGGGAGGTTTGGAAGTACATTCATACGCGCTCTATACCTGGCAGGTTTTTTCACCCAAAAGCTGTGCAAATCAGGCACAACGGACAAGAATGGGAATTGTAAATTATGCTAATAGAGAGATTGCTTGTATTTGATTTGCTGATACAGTGGTTGTGCTTTGTTGAATCATTGATATTAAAGAGGGGGTTCACCCTTAAAACCACTTTCTCCCATCCAGCATACTGGCGTCAGCGCCAGTATGCTGTCTTTTTTTTATCCTTTTACTTACTTTTAAATAGATAATTAAATTTTCGTCCTACCGCGGTATATGGCGCCGCTATATCGCGTCACGCCTTCCCAAAACAGCCGACTAGCACTCGGCTGTTCTCGGTGCCTGCGCACAGACCCAGGAGCTGACTGTGCAGGCGCCGTATACAGCCGAGTCCTATTTCGGCTTTTTTCGGAGGGCGTGACGCGGCTATATACCGCGCCTGCGCAGTCAGCTCCTAGGTCTGTGTTCAGGCGCCGTATAGCGCCGAGAACAGCCGAGTGCTAGTCGGCTGTTTTCAGAAGGCGTGACGCGATATAGCGGCGCCATATACCGCGGTAGGACGAAAATTAAATTATCTATTTAGAAGTAAGTACACGGATAAAAAGAAAAAAAAAAAGACAGCATACTGGCGCTGACGCCAGTATGCTGGATGGGATGAGAGAAAGTGGTTTTAGGGTGAACCCCCTCTTTAAATAGATCCTTATTACTTCATGTGAGAAACTAAGTCTCTATTGTGTATAGTGGCTACAACTACATACCTGGACCAAAACTCTTCACAAGACTCCTGTGCCCCCTCCACGCACACAACGCCGGGTTTCCCTGGCATACTAAACCCTGAGAGCCCCAACTCCTCTGACCATTCCATGATATATTTTCTCTTCTGTTTGTTGTATATGTGATGACTGTAGATCCATAACCTTGTGAAAATGCTCTCTTCAGGAGTCATCCCAGTTCCTTTCTGATGATCACTGGGGGACACGATGTTCAGGTAGGTAGAAGCATTGTCTTTAACCCATTCCACAGCACTTAAAATACAAACATCTCCTATGCAATTGTTTTTTAGATACGTGTTCAGGTCTGTATGAAGCCGAGTCTGCTGTGAACGCATCAGGGCTGGCGATCTATGAATGAAAACAAAAATACATTTTCTGTAACGTAGAAGAAGTATGTTAAAGTGAAGATCTACTAACTTATAGTGACCCCTCGAAATGTTAATTGTGCATAAGCAGTACCCTGAAAAAGGTACCTTTTAGCTTATAATTCCTTTAAGGCTGCTTCCACTGAAAGCACTAGCTATTAGCGGTAAAGCCAAAGAAGGGGTTAAAAACTCCTGGGTTGCGGCACTTCCAAAGGCGCTTTTCAGGAACTTCAGAAGCACTGCAAATTTATTGCAATGGGCAGGAGCATTTTGGAAGCGAAAAAGAAAAGAAAAAGGCGCACCAGCCTAGTGTATTACCGTTAAGCAAATTTATTGAAATAAAATATACAAGACCTACTCACAACTGTGGTAGAAAGAATCACAGTAAAGGCTTATTCCACATAAGCTGCAGCATGTAGACCTCGAACCACACTCCAACAGGTCATGGAGCAAATGAAAAGGGTCACTGCCGGCTGACGCGTTTTAAGGCACAAACCCTCTTCATCAGAGCCCAGCAGTGTACTACCCTCTAGAGACCTCCCTTATATACACGCACACATATGCACACATGACCGTGCACCACAAGCCATGGAGAACCTCCCAGGGATCATCTAGACTCCTCCCAACCAGGTGGGTGGTCTAACATGCCTAACAAGAGGCATGATAGTAATAGACAGCTAAAAGGATGGACATAGAGTGTAATAATGATAATTGATGATAATAGTAATAATAAATTACTAATGAAAGTAGTTATAATATTTTGGAAGTGATTTATACATTGCTCCCAAACCACCCCAAAGATGCTGCTTGCAGGACTTTTTCTAAACGTCCCGCAAGCGCACCACCCGGGGGTGAAACAACACCCATAGGAAGTCTCCTGTCTCTGGAGCCCACTGCACACTGAAAGTGGCACATCCACCAATAGGACTATCCACATCACACAGGCAGTGTGATAAATTCTATATATAATACTTCTCCACCGCCTCCCCACCCTCGTCGCGCTCAGAACATGGTCACTTAAAGTAATGCATCCGTCCAACCCTTCATGCAGGTTCCCATGGCCCCCTACTCCGTCCACACAAATGGCTGTGTCTATGAGACAGGTCATTCTGTTCCCATGGTGCATTCTTTTTAGAGCAGCCCCCAGGTCCTTTCAAGTTGAGAGGGCCGACCCCTTCACTTCCAGTGTGGGCTGCAGTCACATGCTGTCCTCTCCGGTCCTAAGAAGAAAGTGGGGGTCGAGGTCAACAGCAAGAGAAAAAAAAATAGTTTTTCCTTTTATAGAAATTCTAAAATGGGAAACGAAAAAACACCCTTGGATTGGGGTCCTATGTTTGTATTTTTTTTATTTACATTTTTAATTTTTTTGTACATATTGGTATACAGCTGTCCTTTTTCTGTACCGGGGATCCGGCTGACAGGGGGTGGGGCTTTTAAATTACACATGTAACTTTATTTTATTTTCGGTAATTCTCCTGTAAGATTTCTGCCAATGAAATCCTGATGTATTTTGTTCTTCTCTGGGCGGGGTGGAGAAAGACTGGGCTGTTTCTTCTCCAAGGGGAACAAATGGAGAAATCTTTACAAAAAAAGTTAAAAAGTTGTTACAAAAAAAAACTAAATAAGACAAAATTCCCATACAAGAAAAATATTCTGATCATTCCCAGTAACTTTTTACATTATTATTATTTTTTTTTTCTTTTGTTTGAGCATATGTTTAGCTGTTCTTTAGATGGGTTTGGATGAGTAATATGGCCAAAGATTTAAATTTTTATTTTTTTCGTTCTGTCTGAAGTTGCTGTTTACTTTGTCATTTCTTGGCCTGGTTGGATGTGTGCGGCAGTATTGTCAATAAAACTGCAATTTTAATTTGCAGGCTTTCTTTTTGTTTAAAAAAAAAAAACAATTGAATGAATGGAGGCGCTTTTCAGGTGCTATAACGCCTGAAACCTGGCTCAGTGTGAAAGGGGTCCTATAGCAGGTGCATTTCCTATACCTGGGCACACCTTTGTCTTGCGTCTAACGGCTTTGTACCTGCTGTGCAAAATCATATAAAAAGGCACCACTGTTAGCTGCTAGTTTCAGGGGATTTGGAGTGACATTGCTTTTCAATGTTCTCCTTGCTGGAGTGGAAGCTGTACCTGAGGGCCTGCAGTAAATGGATCTTCCTGCCTCGGCTTCATTCATGCAATGGATATGTGCTTCCTCTATTTCCCCTGCTGTTTTTTGATCATTATCCCACCAGACTTCTTTAAGGATAATGTTTATTTGCGATTAATGAGGCAGTTAGTACATATGGATATGCAATAACTGGCTGCAGTAGCCACCCAAGAATGGGGAGAGACGGAGAGAGAAAGAGAGAGAGAGAGAGACGGAGAGAAAAAAAAAAGAGAGAGAGAGAAAAAAAAGAGAGAGAGAGAGAGACGGAGAGAAAAAAAAAAAGAGAGAGAGAGAGAGACGGAGAGAAAAAAAAAAGAGAGAGAGAGAGACGGAGAGAAAAAAAAAAGAGAGAGAGAGAGACGGAGAGAAAAAAAAAAAAAAAAAGAGAGAGAGAGAGAGACGGAGAGAAAAAAAAAAAGAGAGAGAGACGGAGAGAAAAAAAAAAGAGAGAGAGAGACGGAGAGAAAAAAAAAAGGGAGAGAGAGAGACGGAGAGAAAAAAAAAAAGAGAGAGAGACGGAGAGAAAAAAAAGAGAGAGAGACGGAGAGAAAAAAAAGAGAGAGAGACGGAGAGAAAAAAAGAGAGAGAGACGGAGAGAAAAAAAAGAGAGAGAGACGGAGAGAAAAAAAAGAGAGAGAGACGGAGAGAAAAAAAAGAGAGAGAGACGGAGAGAAAAAAAAGAGAGAGAGACGGAGAGAAAAAAAAGAGAGAGAGACGGAGAGAAAAAAAAGAGAGAGAGACGGAGAGAAAAAAAAGAGAGAGAGACGGAGGGAAAAAGGGAGACACAGAGGGAAAAAGGAGACACAGAGAGAAAGGAGAGGAGGGGGTGGAAAGGGAGAGGGAAGAGTAACAGATGTAGGTTAAAAGGGTAATTTGGAAGGGAAGCAGCAATGTGAGTGAGTGGGTTTATGGAAAAGGAAGACAGAAATGGCATAAGAGAAGGTGTGGGAGAGGAAGACAAAGGGAGAGTAATCGTTTACATTATTTCAATGATATACTTGTAGACAACACAGAATGCATGCAGTACCTGACTACGATCTCCGGTGGGACATTCGGGTAGTGAGGTGGGTATGAACAATGTAAGGAAAGTACATCCTGCAAAAAAAAAAAAAAAAAAAGTCTATGTAAACACATAAAAGTACAAACACTACTATTAGCAGTAGTATAACACAGTGGGATAGAAAATAACAAAGGTACTTTTAGCCCATGGAGAGAGCCCTGTTTAAAAGGAAGGTATAAACAGGAGAAAGAAGAGGGACCCAGAGAATGGCAGAAATTCTGCTGGTTCCCCACCATGAGTGTGAGAAGAGGTGAGCAGGAATGCTATAATCCAGTGAGCAGATGGAGAAGACGGCAGTGACGAGGGGTCCACAGCTCTCTTACTGGTCGGCTTAAAAAAATACATTTGGGACACATTTGTGGCCGTACATATGCCGTCAGAAGTCTTGTGCCACATTCAAGAAAACCTTGTGGTGTTTTCATTGCGGACACATCGGACACTTTTGACACTATTTTGGGACCATTGTCATTTATATATAAATATAAATGCTATAAAAATGCACCGATTGGTCTTTGGTGATCTCGCTGTTCCCTCCCAGGTCAAAAAATTGCTTCGAATCCTATATTTCTATGCCAAAAAGTCCATCCTCTTGACCTGGAAGGGAGCGGCGACTCCGACGAGGGGCCTGTGGTTGAAACTAGTTAATGACGCCCTCCCGCTCTACAAGCTTACCTTTGAAATTAGAAAAAGAAACAAGTCATTCGATAAGATCTGGGGCCGGTGGCTGGCTGGCCCACTGACCCTATCTCCTATACAGCCGTAAAAAGTGATGTTGGTGGTGTGGTATTCACGTGGTGTGGTATTCACTTGATGGAATAACCTTAATATGCAGTCCCACAAGGTGGTAACACTGCCTTTCTACTATGATTGTATGCAGCGTTCTACTCTGTCTTATACTTTTAATATAAATATGCTGTTTATAATGTTGTGATGTGATTGAGAAGCAAACAAGTTTTTTGTTGTCTGTTCTGTGTTGTTTAATTTTTTGTATGTGTTGTATTGTTGGTTTTGTGAAAATTTAAATAAAAATATCTTAAAAAAAAAAAAAATGCACCGATTACTGTATAGATAACACTGGCAGGAAAGGGGGTTAAACACAAGGGGGAGATCTTAGGGAGTAATGCTAACTGTTGGGGGGGGGGGGGGGGCTACCACTGACATGACAGTGATTACTGCTCCAGATTACAGGAAGCAGTAGATCAGTGTCATCACTAGGCAGAACAGGGAAATGCCTTGTTTACTGAGATTCTCCTTCCTGATTGGCTAAGACACAGCAGCAGTGCCATTGGCTCCTGTTGCTGTCAATCAGTCTGCTAGCCAATCAGGGGATAGGTGGGCCAGTTTGGGGCTCTGTGTCTGAATGGACACAGGGAGCTGTGACTCGGCTCGCGTGTAGATCTACCAATATGTTTTGGATACAAATTGATTAAATAGATTAGGTAGGTCCCATATTACATTGTTTTGGATCTGGGGTTGATTGTACAGCGACTGTAAGGTTAGCCTGCAACGTGTTTAATGACACTATTGGTTTCTATACACACTTGAAATTGATCATTCATCGAAGTGTGTATGGCAAAGGAACTGTAAAGAAGGCTGTCGATTCAGATTACTACTGCCCCCCTACAAAATACCATGACAGACGCTGTACACATCGCATTGGCCACGATGCTTGCAGATGCAGTCAATTTAACTTGACGTGTCACATTTGGCAGTCGGTACCGATTGCCAAATGCATCTACTGAAGTCAGTGGGAATGCCAACCGATTGACACATGGTTGCAGAGCAGTTTTGCACAGCCAACTCCCCCTTGGGATAGAAAAAAAAACTGTAAATTATACAGTGATCAGTGCTCTAAAAATGTACCAATTACTATAAAAAAATGTCACTGGCAGGCAGTGGCGTATCTAGGGTATGGCAGCCATGGCAAGTGCCATGGGGAGGGGGGGGCGACAAAAAGCCAACCCCTGCATGAGAAAAACCCCACCTGTCCTCCCACGGCCACCTCCCGCACTAATGTAGCTCCTGGCGCCGCACCCGCCCTGCTGGAGCGCAATGTCGGCACAGCAATTGCTCATATTTCTCCTTCTGCCTGGGGAGGGGAGTGACAGGTGCACCCAAGACAGCCGAAGACTGGCCAGACCGGATCCACATAGGGTAGCGGCTGCGTTTGATGGGCATAGTGGCTTACATTTGTTTTTTTTTTTGTTTGCGCACCCCAAAAAATTTCAGTACCAGCCACCAGTGGTCCCCAGTGTCCCTCTCTGTCCCAACCGTGTCCCTGGTTATCTAAAAGATGGGTTTAAATGTTTTGACAGGGGCGCAGTTTCAGTGCTTGCCATAGGCGCAATTTTCAGTAGATACGCCTCTGCTGGCAGGGAAGGGGTTAACACTATGGGGGGTGATCAAGGGGTTAAATGTGTTCCCTAATGTGTGTTCTAACTGTAGAGGGGGGACCGACTTGGGGAAGAGACGGAGGCGCCTTAAAGAGCCGACGTACAGCTGCGACAGCTCGTGTAGGGGTGCCCAGAAGCGGTTAATGAATTCCAAGGTCCATGTTCTGTCATTGCACAGATGTTAACAGAACCCACATTACCTGGATGTTGTCTGCGTTGCCATCATCGAGTCTCACAGTCAATGTGAACTGAATTGTAAAGGTTGGAGTGACCGCTGTCTGCTTATCTGCAAATTCTCTGAGCTCTGCCAATGCCAACTGATCAGTGACCGCAAACTCCTCTTCACCGGGGAACATGCTGGAGAGAAGGTCGAGCTCCGAGATCTGAGCCTCCGCTTCCTCCTGACTTAACATTATGAATGAGGATCTGTAAAACAAGTTATTGATTACTGCGCTTCTAATCTACACACACCAACACTTCTACATTACAGCAAAGACACTGCCCAGGCAAATCAGAAATTATAATAAGACATTATTTTAAATGACAACCTATGATGCACAACAAATGAAAGAGGTTCTCTTGAATAAAGTATATCTAAAGCCAATGCTCTTATTTTGACTGCCAATCACCAGCTCTGTACTCTGCCTCACTGGGAGTATCGGGCTATAGAGGGGGCAGGAGGTGCTGGTTCAGGCTTCTGGATGGATCCCGACATTATTGTTAGGATTCCTGCTGAGCCTGGACCGCCTCTATGTGATGACAGGGGACTTTAGCCTGCTGTTGGCTGAATACAGGTCACAAGAGTACAGAACTAAGTATACCCCTGTGACCCACAGGAGAAGTCAGAACAAAAGAGCTTTGGCCATACTTTTCTTTTAAAGTGGCTGTAAATCCCCAAAAATTAATAATAAACCTGCAGGACAAAGGCACAATAAGCTAGTATTACTAGCACATTATGAATTACTTCCCTTAGATCGAAGCCCCCGCAACGACCCTCGTTCCTCTCCTCTGCCGCCAAGATACCTGAAATGACTTGCGAGTATCGCCACTCCGGTACTGTGACTGGCTGTAGCGGTGATGACGTCACTCCCGCACAGAACCGTCACGATTCCCGCACATGCGCGTGTTCCCGGCACATTTCCATTCAAGAACCAGCATGCTCAGTGCGCCTGTGCCGTTGTCTACAGTGCGCATGCGCCATAGACATCGGTGCCCGATTTTCTGCAAATATCTCCTTAACCATGTAGGTTAAGGAGATACTGCAAGCACCTACAGGTAAGCCTTAATGTAGGCTTACCTGTAGGTGAAAGAAGTATCAGAGGGTTTACAACCACTTTAAAGCGGAGGTTCACCCTAAATATAAGCCCTCCCATGTGATCCAGCATACTGGCGTCAGCATGCTGTTGTTTTTTTTTTTTTTTTTTAATCCATGTACTTACTTTATTATGCAGAATTTTATTTTTTTTACCCCGCGGTGGACGGCGCCAGTATAGCGCGTCACATCTTACGAAAGTACCCGAAAAGGACTCGGGTAATCTCGGCGAAAATGCGGCGCCTGCGCACAGACCTAGGAGCTGACTGCGCAGGCGCCGTATTTCTCCGAGTCCTACGGCTATGGCGCGTCACGCCCTCCGAAAAACGCCGAAATAGGACTCGGAGAAATACGGCGCCTGCGCAGTCAGCTCCTAGGTCTGTGCGCAGGCGCCGCATTTTTGCCGCGATTACCCGAGTCCTTTTCGGGTACTTTCGTAAGATGTGACGCGCTATACTGGCGCCGTCCACCGCGGGGTAAAAAAAATAAAATTCCGCATAATACAGTACATGGATTAAAAAAAAAAAAAAACAGCATACTGGCGCTGACGCCAGTATGCTGGATCACATGGGAGGGCTTATATTTAGGGTGAACCTCCGCTTTAACCACTTGTCATCTGCCCGCCGTCAAATGACGGCGGGCGGAAGACTCCATTGTTCTGACAGGATGTCATATGACGTCCTGTCTTTTAAAGCCACTAGGGGGCGCATGCACCCGCCGCTTTGCTGGGATCCCGATGCGCATGCCCGGTGGAAACGATCCCCGCCCTGCACACGCGATTGCCCAGTAACTGAGCAGGGACGTGGAGCTCTGTGTGTAAACACAGAGCTCCACGTCCTGTCAGGGAGAGAGGAGTCCGATCTGTGTCCCTTGTACGTGGGGACACAATTGGTCACCTCCCCCAGTCACCCCCCTCCCCCTACAGTTAGAACACAAACTAGGCTACACATTTAACCCCTTCCCTGCCAGTCACATTAATACAGTTATCAGTGCATATTTATAGCACTGTTCACTGTATGAATGTGAATGGTCCCAAAAATGTCACAAAAGTGTCCAATGTGTCACTATAATGTCACAATCCCAATAAAAAAAAATTACTAGTAAAAAAATAATAATAAAAATGCCATAAAACTCCCCCCTATTTTGTAAACGCTATACATTTTGCGCAAACCAATCGCTAAACGCTCATTACATTTTTTTTTTTACCAAAAATAGGTAGAATACGTATCGGCCTAAACTGAGGAAAAAAATGTTTTTATATATATTTTGGGGAATATTTATTATAGCAAAAAGTAAAAAATATTGAATTTTTTTTTCAAAAATTGTCGCTCTGTTTTTGTATTTTTGCAAAAAATAAAAACCGCAGAGGTGATCAAATACCACCAAAAGAAAGCTCTATTTGTGGGGGGAAAAGGACGCCAATTTTGTTTGGGAGCCATGTCGCACGACCGCGCAATTGTCAGTTAAAGCGACGCAGTGCCGGAAGCTGAAATTTTCGCCTGGGCAGGAGGGGGGTAAAACCTTCTGGGGCTGAAGTGGTTAAAGAGGAAGTTTTTTTGGTTTTACTTGCAAAGTAAAGACCTGCCCTCGTTGTCCCCGCTGCAGGCCACATCTATCTTCGCCCGTCTTCCTTCTGGTTCTGGGGACTCCAGCTGTATGACTGGCCAGAGCCACGTGACGTTGCGCATGTATCTGTGCAGTATACAGTAAATATCTCCTAAACAGTGCAAGTTAAAGAGGAAGTAAACCCTCTGGGGAAGAAAAAAATAAATACTCTACAAGACAAAGGCATAATGAGCTAGTATGCATAGCATACTAGCTCATTATGACTTACTTTTACCTAAGATTGAAGCCTCGCAGCCGTCCTCGTTCCCCTCCTTTGTCGCCGCCATCTCTCCCAGAGTCATTTCAAAGCATGCGTGCGGGAGCCGCCAGTCACGGCATGATCGCTGTTAGAAACAGCACGCTCAGTGCGCCTGCGCCGTTGTCCTAAGGCGCATGCACCGTGCATCTATTGCAAATGTCTCCTAAACCGTGGAGGTTTAGGAGATATTTCTTGCACCTACAGGTAAAAGTGGACTGTAAGGGTTTACAACCACTTTAAGGAGATATTTACAGTACCCATAGTTACAGGAGAATATCGTTAGAGGAAGGTTTACTTCCTCTTTAATAATAATAATAACAAAATAAAAAAAATCCAATTCTTTTGCAACCATACCTGATTCCACATAGGAGTCTTCTGTACTACAACATCCTCCAGGAAGCAGCCAGCTCCACATGCCTCTAGACGCCCCGCCCCTCTCCCCAACAGCTGTCTGTGTAGAGCCTGTCATTGCACACTGGGAGGAGGTGTAGAGAGAGTAAGGCGAAGGCTTTCACGCATGCGCTGTAATAGTAATGAGCTAGAACACCACCTTTCCGAGTTTTAAAGAGAATGAAGAATACTGATAATGTTGTCTTCGTGTGTGGCCATTTTCCCGTGGACCAATCAGTGTTTATTCCAGGTTATTGGTCTTCTAGAACATGGCGGGTCCTTAAAGCCTAAAGCTCCTCAGCTGGGGACATCATTTGGGTCTTTGATTTCCTTTGTTATATAAATGTTCTGCCATGTTCTAGAAGACAAATAACACAGAATAGGCACGGCAGTATCCACAGAAAAATGGCCACGCAATGCAGACAGCATAATCTGTATCATTCGTTCTCTTTGGTCTGAGAAAGTGAAAACCCTCATTACGAGTTAGTGGCTGTTTCATCAGATTTTGTAACGGAAGTGACGTATTAGATAAACAATGACTGACAGAATGATATAGATAAGATTGTCTTTGTTTTGCAGCCATTTTGCTGTGGACCTGGCAGTGTGTATTTTATGTTATTGGTCTTCTCTAGTCACTTCAACCCCAAAAGATTTAACCTCCTTCCTGACCAGAGCACTATTTACAATTTGGCACTGCGTCGCTTTAACTGACTATTGTGATGCTGTACCCAAACAAAATTTGCGTCCTTTCCCCTGCCCCACAAATAGAGCTTTCATTTGGTGGTATTTGATCACCTCTGCAGGTTTTTTTTTTTTGTGCTATAAACAAAAAAGAGCAACAATTTTGAAAAAAAAAAAAAAAACAACAATATTTTTTACTTTTTGCTATAATAAATATCCCCAATTTCTTCATCAATTTAGGCGGATATGTATTCTTCTATATATTTTTGGTAAAAAAAAATCACAATAAGCTTATATTGATTTCTGGGCGTAACACGGCTTTAACTAATCGTTTTTTACTTTAAATCACCTTTAACTGCTTGCCGACCAGCGCACGACGATATACATTAACAGCATGGCTCGGACAGGTAGCTGTACGTCCCCTTTAAGTTCGCGGCATTGTGGATGCGTGCCGCCGACTCTGTGAGCCCGACCACGGTCCCGTGGGCTCGATTGCCGCGGGGATACCCCCGATCGCCTCACGGTGAGTTAGAACGGGGAGATGCTGATGTAAACAAGCATCTCTCCGCTCTGTCCAGTGACACTGACAGTGATCACCGCTTCCTGTAATCGGATGCGGTGATCACTGTCATGTCACATGTAGCCCATTCCCCCTATAGTAAGAATCGCTCACTAGGGCACACTTAACACCTACAGTGCCACCTAGTGGTTAACCCCTTCACTGCCAGTGTCATTTTCACAGTAATCAGTGCATTTTTATAGCATTTTATATAAGGTGACCAGATTTTTTAAATTAAATCCGGGGACATATTTATTTTTTTACTAGTAATGGCAACAATCAGCGACTCTCTGCCCGTCGCCGCCCACCTATCAGCCTGTCAAGTCTTTCTCTTCGGGCCTCGGCTACTACTGGATGGGGAGCGGAGGAAGATCACTCCGCCAGGGAAAGCAAGGAGATAGGCAGGCGGCTGGCCAGGATTTGAGCCAAGGCAGAAGAACATACGAGCGGAGCTGCCTAAATGGGCATGTGCCCGAAACTGAAGAAATATTCCCTCCACTCCGACCAGCACATGATCATCAGAAAGGGGCACAGACAATGGGAAAAAATACACCCCCTAAGCTAGTAGGCACGGCAGAGCGGGGGAGGGGGGTTTAATTCTATTTTTTTTTATTTTATTCTGCACTGACTGTCTTTGAAATTGCCCCTGCCCCCTATTAAATCCAATTTGGGGAAAAAAAAACAGGGACAGACTTGGTCCGGGGACAGTTTCCTCAATCAGGGGACTATCCCCTGAAACTGGGGATGTCTGGTCATCCTAATTTTATAGCATTTATACCAAAAATGTGTCAAAAGTGTCCGATGTGTCCGCCATAATGTCGTAGTCACGATAAAAATCGCAGATCGCCACCATTACTAGTAAAAAAAATATTAATAGAAATGCCAAAAAACTATCCCCTATTTTGTAAACGCTATAACTTTTGCGCGAACCGATCAATAAACACTTATTGCGATTTGTTTTGTACCAAAAATATGTAGAAGAATATGTATCGGCCTAAACTGAGGAAAAATAAATTTGTTTTATATATTTTTTGGGGATATTTATTATAGCAAAAAGTAACTATTTTATAGTGCAAAAAATAAAAACCGTATAGGTGATCAAATACCACCTAAAGAAAGCTCTTTTTGTGGGAAAAGAAGGACATCAATTTTGTTTGCACGACTGCTCAATTGTCAGTTAAAGCAAAGCAGTGCCGAATCGCAAAAAGACCTCCGGCCTTTAAGTTGACAAATGGTCCGGGGCTGAAGTGGTTAAGGGGACGTCGGGACGTCAGGCAGTGGGGCATTTGCTATGCCTACATACTTTTTGCTGAGTAGGTGTCCCTCATTCCCATCTCAAAAAATTGGAAAGTATGCTAGTCTTGCAACTGAGCTCTGTGATTGGCTGGAGCCAACGCATGTGCGTGGGAGCCGCCGTTAACGGCACAGGGCTCAGAAGGAACGGCACTCTTGGCTGCATGTAATGTAAATATCTCCTAAACGGTGCACGTTTAGGAGATATTTACACTACGTAAGGCCCCTTTCACACTGGGAAGTTTTTAGAGCGTTATTCAAGCTTTTTTCGGGCGTTATTCGAGCGTTTTTCTATCTTTTTTCGAGCGTTATTCAAGCGTTATTCGAGCAAAGCCTCATCTGAAATCCCAATGTGGTGGTAAAGCACTGCTAAGACCCCAATGTTGTAGGGTATTTTTGCAGTGCCTCAGTGTGAAAGGGTAAGGCGTTTTTACAGCGCTTTCAATTCATTTCAATGGAGAGGGGCGTTTTTGGAGCGTTTTTTTCAGCGCTCAAAAGCTTCTCCAAAGATGCTGCTTGCAGGGCTCAATGTGAAAGGGTCCATTGAGATGCATGGAGAGCGTTTTAATAGCGCTATTTTTAACGCTAAAACGCTGTAAAAACGCTTTAGTGTGAAAGGGGTCTTAATGTCAGCAGAGGAACTTTATTTTCTCTTTAATAATAGTAATACAAATAAGTTGTTATGTTCTAGTTATGACAGTCTTGTTATGTTCTGCATTTTCTAGAGAAGACCAAGAACATGGACTAGGCACAGCCAGATCCACAGAAAAATGGCCGCAAAACAAAGACAATACAATTTGTGTCAGGCTTTCAGTCATGGTTTAGCCAATAGTAGGTAGCCACTGACGTCTAACGAGGGATTTCATTTTCTCAGACTAAAGAGAGCGAATGATACAGATTATGTTGTCTTCGTTTTGAGGCCATTTTTCTGTGGACCTTGTAAGTTCCTATTCTATGTGATTGGTCTTCTAGAAGATGGCGGATAGTAATAGACTAAAGTTCCTCAGTTGGGGACATTATTTTGTGTTAGATTGGTAAGGCTGTTTCTCTCTTTCCTTGCATGCCTGAGTGCTGGGGAGAGCTGAGGAGCCGGTAACGTGTGGTGTGGGTAGCAGGGAGCCGGGCGTAGGCAGAAAGACCGTGAGAGGGAGCCGGAGGAATCCAGTCACCGTCTATATTACAGAAGACACCGAGCAGGCAACGCCAGTGTCCGGTCATTGCCATATACTGGCTCTGGACTGACCTTTGCCGGTAGGTAGTCATCTGTAACACACTTATAGAGAGATTGCTGAGTGTGGAAATGTAATCAGTAAAATATTGGCGGTTCCTGTCAGTTCTTCCACTATTTTTTAATCTGCAGCTTCTATTAGAATAATTTATGGTGATCCTGCCATGAAGGGCCTTCCTGGAAAACTCCCAGACTGTTGCTAAGGACGTTGCTAAGGCTGGATTCACACCTATGGCGTTTTAATGCATTTTTCAGATTTGCACTACAGAACGTGTTCCATAGGAAACTGTGTTAAATGGACTGCAAAAAGCACTAAAAATGCATTCGTGTGAACCCAGCCTAATGGCCCGTACACACGATCCGAATATCGGACGAAAACGATCGTCCGATGATGGATCGTACGATTTTCGGATTGTGTGTACACTACTTTCGAGAGCCGATCACGACTGTTCATCTGATATTATTCGATCGGACAAGCGTGAAAATTTTCCTCGTACGATGTCAGATCGTACGATTTTCGTTTAGTCAATAAAGTTGTCATCTGAAAATACAATAAAAATACATTACAACACATGACATCACTTCCAATTATTTTTTTTCTGTCGTGCGATAATTTTTGTGACTTTAATAACCTATTTAATTTTACTTGCGACTATTAAGCGAAAAAAAAAGTACAATCCGTCCCATAAGGGAAGCCTAGCTGTTTATATAGATGTAGTCGTGCGTCAAAATTTCCGTTACCTCCTGAAGTCGGATCCACACTCGGATCGCACTCCAGAGGCTGACAGCTGGTGAGGTTAAAACAGGCGATGAGAAGACATCTGTCTCCTCATCGCCTGTTTTAACCTTATTTTTGCAGAGAAACGTGCCATAACCTTCTGCATTGCCCACGGTTTCTGGGCACCTGTGGCACTAACCTATTGGCTTGCCGATCGGCATGAGTCGGGTCAGCTTTGGCACCACCGTCCACTGCCTATTGCAAATTAAACTAAAGTGGAAACTTCTGCTGATCTGATTCCTCCCTTCTAAACTTGCCGAAAAGGCTACACTGCCGGGTTCCCTTACAAGCAATGGCGGCAGGTACTGACATCGCTGGAGTCTAGGACAGGTAAGTGTCCTATTGTCAATCAGCTGCAGTATGTGTAGCTGCTGGTTTTTAAATTTTTTATTTTTTGGTCGGAACACCGCTTTAACGCCTTCACGACCGCGCTATAGACGAATCATGGCTACAGCGCAGACACAGATTGTCAGGAGGGTGTCATATAGAGGTCAACCGATATGGGTTTTTCTCTGGCCGATGCCGATATTTAGAAATCTGGGCGGCCGATATATGATGCCGATTTTTTTTTTTTGCAGCCGATATTTTAGGCTGATTTTTATTGGTGGCACTGGATGGCACTAATTGGCACTGGAAGAAAGATGGCACTAGCAGAAGGCACTTATTGGCACTGGCAGGTTGCACTGGATGGCACTGAAAGATGGTACTAGCAGGTGGCACTGATTGACAGAAGGCACTGGTTGGCACTGGCAGGTGACACTGGCAAGTGGCACTGGTTGGCACTGGGTGGCAATAGTTGGCACTGGTTGGCATTGGCAGATGGCACTGATGGCTTTAGTTGGCACTGGTAGGTGACATTGGATCGCACTGGCAGGTGGCACTGGATGTAAGGTGGCACTGGATGGTGCCACTGGTATTGGCACTGGCAGGTGGCATTGGCGGATTGCACTGGATGTAAGGTGGCACTAATTGGCACTGGTATTGGCACTGGCAGGTGGCATTGGCGGATGGCACTGGATGGAAGGTGGCACTAATTGGCACTGGATTGTGGCACTGGTAATGCCACTGGATGGTAAGTGGCACTAATTGGCACTGGCAGGTGGCACGGGTGCAAAAAAAAATGGTGTCACCCCCCTCAGTACAGACCCCCCTCTCCCTCCAGTATAGACACCCCCCCCCCGCCCCCTGTAGTACAGACACCAGAGAGCTGTGTGTGTCCCACGAGCGTGGGCCCCTCCTCCTCTGTAGGCGCAAACAGAGGAGGGATGCCACGCTGGGTGTACCATGATGGCCGCGGCTCCGGAGCTAGGCCGAAGCCGCGGTCTTTCCTGATGCTGTAACCGTGGCGGCAATCCGCGGATTGCCGCCGCGGTCACAGCATCAGGAAAGGTCGCGGCTTCGGCCTAGCTCCGGAGCCGTGGCACTGCTAACGGGAATTGTAAAAAATCGGCCTGATTTGGATAAAAATCAGCCGATGACGATTTCTCCAAAACGGCCAATTATCAGCTTCGGTCGACCTCTAGTATCATATGACGTCCTCCCTTAATCACGCTTTTTACGCCCCCTGCGCCACGCATCGACGGTGATCTGTGATCTCTGTGTCATTAGGACAGAGCTGATCTCAGATCGGGGTTAAGAGGGCCTAAGGCATGTAAAATTCATGTTAGTGGTCTGCGGGATTCAAATTGTGGGTTTTGTGGTTCCCGAGGTCCAAAATGTTGGCGACCACGGATCTAATCCATCTCCACTCTGTCCAAAAAAAAAGATTTTGCAATTTTGTGGAATTCACAGTAACGTGCATGTTGACGCAGTGCATGGTCCCTGATGAGATCTTTGCTAATCACAAATCTTGACTGTGAAGCCTAAAGCCCAGTACAGTACACACGGGCTGCGTGGTGGCCAACATTCGGCCTGTGTGTATGGCAGATGAGTATGCTGGAAAACCAACCTGCTCCCGATCAGCGCTTTTAGCCAATGACTAAGAGCGCTGACTGGAGTGTTCTGGCGGAGGGGTTGTCCCCTTCTGTCAGAAAACAATAACTCAAGAGATTGCGGTACTAACATTGGATTGTTAGTACCGCGGCTCCGACCTGAGCTGACAGTTTGAAGAAGAACTGATGATGTGTAGGAAGCTTTATAGGTGTTTGATGCTACAAAAGTTTCCCGGGCTTTGCTGTCACTTATTTTGCTTAGTGTGCAACTCTTTGTACTGGCCATCGAAGCTAATCTATCTATAGTGTAAAAGCCGCTCTTGAATCCACCTCCGGGTGATAACATTGTGTTTATTGTATAGGAGCGGCTGGTGCTTTCCACTTAGTATGTGACACTCAGGGAAACAAGCTAGTTGGCTCCTATCCTTGTGTAGGTTGCTTGTGATACTGTATATTCAGCTGCATTTTGTAGACAAATAGAACACAAATGAAAAGCATTTTGAGTCATTTAAAGTGGTTGTATTTGTCTCGATTAAGAGCACTAATTGTCATTTCTATCTGCTGCCTCATTCCTCTGCTATCGCATGAATAATTTCTGACAAGTTTTCCTGACACCAAGAGAAAAAAGGGTGACAGGGGAGGAGCTTCATCTGATTGACGGCCTTAGTTCTGTTCATGTGAGCTGTGTGGAGGGAGGTTCCTCCCCCCCCCCCCTCAATCAGCTCTCTGAGTTCTTCTCACTGAGATCTGCAGAGTGTAACTTCAGCTCTCTGCCCCCTTTTTTTTTTCTGTACGCTCAGAGTTTTAATTTACTTTAACCACTTAAGGACCGGCTCACGTACATATACGTCGGCACTTTAAAGATGGATATTATCTTGGTAACGGTAGCAGCTGCTGTCACAACCGAGATATCCATGTTTTCCGTGGCCGGTCCTGTAAACGATAATGGTGGTCTCTGCCGCAAGATCACCGTTATCAGCAGTGGAAGAGGGGCCCCCTGCCGCTCTCCTGCGCCCTCCGCTGCTTATCAGAGCCGTCGGTAGCGGCGGTGGCGATCGGGTTCCTATCCCTCTGGCATGGATATGAGTGAAGGGCAAGATGGCCCCCACCCGTCTCCATAGCAGGGCGGAAGTTACTTTAAAACGTCACTTCCTTCCATACATCTTAAAGGCACATTTTTTTGTTATTTTTTCAAATTACAATTTATTTTTTATTTTTTTATTGTATTTTAGTCTAAATATGAGATCTGAGGTCACAGACGCTCTCCATCCAATCTGACAGAGCTTGAGCTTTTTTGCAAAGAAAAATGGGCAAAAATGTCCTCTCTAGATGTGCAAAGCTGGTAGAGACTTACCCAGAAAGACATGCAGATGTAATTGCAGTGAAAGGAGGTTCTACAAAGTATTGAGGGGGGGGGGGGGGCTGAATACAAATGCACCCCACACATTTCACATAAACAAAAAAATAATAATTTAAAAACCATTTATCATTTTCCTTCCACTTTACAATTATGTGTCAGTTTGTGTATTACATGATAAAACACATTTACATTATTAGTTGTAACATGACAAAATGTGGAAAATTTCAAGGGGTATGAATACTTTTCCAAGGCACTGTATATTCCTTTAGAAATAATGAGATCAGAGATGAGTGGACCAGTTTGCCTAAATCCACCTTCAGTCTATACAAATCTGTCACACACTATTCATTTTCTATTTAGTAAAAATAAATAATTTATATAAACATTGTTTTTGATTTATGTTGTGTTTGTAGGAAGTGCTAAATCAATACCATGGTAAAGAAGAAAGCGCGGAACCTCCCAACACCCGAGCCGGTGATTACAGGTATGATTGGAAATATGCAATCTTGTAAATGTGGCTGAAGGGTTAAAGCAGCCCTCACCCCTTTTAATAAAATCAAACATAAATTAAATGAATGTGTGAAACACATAATCAGACAATTAACAATAACAATTGTTCCCAAAATCCATTGCTCCAGCCACTATATGCTGCGCCACCATTTCAGAAATCGTAGTCATTGGTGGCCGGCTTCTTCTTCTTATTTCTGTGGGCTGACATACTGATGTCTACATGTGCAGGACAACAATGAATGTACTATCCCAAGTTCTCATGAGATATCAGAAAATATTACATAGAATTATTTTTTCTCTGAGATCTCATAGAGATCTACACAAACTCTTTGGAAGGCACTTGTGATGTAGCCTTTCCTGGAGGCAGCTGGAAGGCACTGGATACATCACCAGTGCCTCAGGAGAGGGGGAATTGCAGAAAAAAAATGGTAACTTTTCCTGAATGACTTTCTGTGGTTGGAGTATTAGCATGTTGCTTCTTACAAAAAGCAAATCGAATGTGAGGGATGTGGGCGTTAAAGCCCACCCTTTTGCTGCTGCAAATGCGTCACTGGGCGACCAATGGTTTGTATGCAGAAAACACGCTTACTGCATGCTTTCTGCACAGTGACCGGGCTGTGAAAGACTGCTTTTGGTTCCCACTAACAATCTGTAGCCGAGGAGACCAGCTCCCAATCATGTGGCCACTGTGACAGAAAATTACAGTGGTCACGTGATCGCTGATCTTTCCTGCCCTTTGGGCATTTAGGACTTTAGGCTGGGTTCACATGCCCGACTGCGATTTGCAGTTTGGGCTCCGGTGCGTTCCTGTTTACTGGTTTAGGTGTGAATCGGGTCCCAATTTTTGCCTTAATTTGCACCTGAATTGGACTCAAAATTGCACTGGACCCTGGACGGAAATGTGTAAACCGGCTCCATTTAGAGCTGGTGACATTCACATGTGATGTACACTGGATGCGGTTTAAAACGCATTCAATTCGCATATTCTTTTCAATTCTCGATCTTCAAAACAGCATTTCACGATTTATATTGTATAAACAAGTAACATTTCTTTTTGTATCAAAGGAATGAACTTCTGCCTGTAGTTGAGGGAAGTTTAACCACTTAAAGGCTAAACCTTTTTCTGGCGCTTACAAGTTAAAATCAATATTTCTCTTATCGTCCATGGACAGACACGGCCTTCAAAGTCTTGACATATAGGTTATGTTTCTGTTCATAGGAGAGGACTAGGCAGAACATGTTAGATATTTAAATACATGTTACTTTAACAGAGTTGAACAGCCCCGCCCAGGGGGTGGTCCCTCCGGACATAACCCTCCTCCCTGCAGCATGCAGCCTAGGAGAAGGATGTGCCTCCCTTTGGGCCCAGCGCACTGAAGACATTTTTTCTTTTATTTTCTAAGATTCTTCTATCAACTGCCGGCTGGGCGACAGGCTGGATATATAGATCCTTATCTTCCCAGTCTGGCCATCGAGCGTGAGAACATGTTAGCAAAGCGCTGGGTCTGCCACGACATAGCCCATGACTCCTGGGGTGGCCGGTGGGCTTTTTGCTCCAGGGTCCACACGACTGGGCTGTTTTGCTGTCTCACTCACAATGGACTGGGCTGACATTTACTCCGTACCATCGGTTGTGGGTCTATCAGGGACGCACCAGAAAGTCCTCGCGAGGACAGGTAAGTACTGTTCCCCCTGCCTTGACAGGATGGAACAGCTGGTCATTCCTGGGATTAAGAGGTTCTCCTGTCCTCCCTTTCCCTGCTCTCTGTCGCCCCTTTCCCCTCCTGCCCTAGGGCCCGCTGCGACCAGGGTGTACCTGAGGGGGGCTCCGGGTCCCTGTGGGATGCCGGGGTCTGCTTTCTGTGAGGGGGGGGGGGGGGTCTGTCGCGTGGAAAGTCTCTAGCACTAGCTTTCTGAACGGAGCACAGCTCACTGATTTTACCTCACTGGTTTTACCTCACACACACACACTGGGACAAATTCTCGTAGGGCGGCGTAACCTCGAACGGGGCGTAGCGTATCGTATTTACGCTATGCCGCCGCAACTTTGAACGCAAGTGCAGTATTCTCAAAGCACTTGCGTCCTAAGTTACGGCGGCGTAGCGTAAATAGGCCAGCGTAAGCCCAGGTAATTCGAAGTAGGCTTGGAGTGGGCGTGTTGCATGGTAATCAACCATGACCACACGTAAAATAAGTTTCTAACGAACGGCACATGCGCTGTCCGTGGACGTATCCCAGTGCGCATGCTCAAAATTACGCCGCATATACTCCTTGGTTTCGACGTGAACGTAACTTACGCAAAGCCCTATTCGCGAACGTTTTACGAAAAAACGACGGAAAATTCGGCGCTGTCCCGACGTCCATACGTAACATTACGTACGCCTCATATAGCAGGGGTAACTTTACGCCGGACATACGCTTACGCAAACGACGTAAAAAAATGCGCCAGGCGCAAGTATGTTCGTGAATCGGCGTATCTAGCTCATTTGCATATTAAACGCCTAATTCGACGGAAGCGCCACCTAGTGGCCAGCGTAAATATACAACTAAGATACGACGGCATAAGAGACTTACGCCGGTCGGATCTTAGCTAAATTTCTGCGTATCTTGCTTTCTGAATGCAGAAAAAAGATACGCCGGCGCATCCTAGAAGTTACGCGGCGTATCTCGAGATACGCCGACGTAACTTCTTTGTGGATCTGGCCCACTGTGTATACAAGGAAGGCAGGCCGTCTACATTTCGGGCTTAAAAAATTGGTAGGCAGACTACCTGAGTCGTCAGATGTTGGACCTGGGGGAATGGTCATTGCATACGGAGGTGTTTCAACTCCTTTGCAGGAGGTGGGGCACACCGGACGTGGATCTCCTGGCCTCTCGCCTCAACCACAAAGTGTCGAAGTTCATGGCCAGGTCCAGAGATCCCTGGGCAGATGCGTTATTGGCCCCGTGGGGTCAGTATCGGCTAATTTATGCCTTGCCCCCATTGAAGTTGCTTCCTCGGCTGCGCAAATACAGTGTGACTGGGTTTGCTTCCTCTTTAACCCAATTTTTTATATAATGTGAAAGATTATGTTACGCTGCGAGAATCGTGATCTTTATTCTGAGAAAAAAAATCATGATTCTCATTTTAGCCCGAATCGTGCAGCTCTAATATATGTGAACCCAGACTTAAAATTAGGCCCCCGGAAAAAACACATGTAATATATTGCAGCTTACCAGTCCTTTGACGTGGCTGCATTTTTTTTTTTTTCAGGCTATTAACATTTTTAGAAAGTGCAGAAAGTATTCTTTAACCACTTCAATACAGGCCATTTTCATCCCCTTCCTGTCGAACTTTGAATCACAGTTGCGCGGTCATGCAACACTGTACCTAAATTAATGACCAGTTTGAAAAAAACACAATCTTTTTGACTTTTTTCTATAATAAACATGCAAGTTTTTTTTTATTTTTTAAACATTTTTTTCCCGAAGTTTAGGCTAATATGTATGCTACTTATTTTTGGTAAAAAATCGCAATAAGCGTATATTTATTGCTTTGCGCAAAAGTTATAGCACCTACAAAATAGGGGATAGATTTAGCCATTTTTTTTTTTACTAGTAATGACGGTGATCTGTGATTTTTTGTTTTTATCGTGAGTGTGGCTTTGCCACACATCAGAATACTTTTGACACTATTTTGGGACTATTCACATTTAGGCTGCGTTCACACGATCACTTTTTGTGATGAAAAAAAAACGACGTTTTCAAAAACGTCATTTAAAATGATCGTGTGTGGGCAAAACATCATTTTATGTCTTAAAAAAAACGACCAAAAAAAAATTCGAACATGCTTGAATTTTTTGTGTCGTTTTTCAAAATGACATTTTTTGTGTCATAAAAAGTGATCGTGTGTGGGCAAAACGACGTTTAAAACAACGTTTTTAAACCCGCGCATGCTCAGAAGCAAGTTATGAGACGGAGCTTCAATGGAACAGAGCATTTGCTTTGCTAGAGCATTTTGGAAAAACAATGGTGTGTATGCAACGTCGTTTTGGAAAATGAAGTTTGAAAAACGTCCTTTTGTTTCGTCACATAAAACGTTGTTTTTTTTCATCACAAAAAGTGTTCGTGTGTACGCTGCATAAGCGTAGGCGATTTTATGGCGTTTTTCCCCGTCTTGTCGCGCGTATTCATGCTTATTTGCGCGTTTGCATACAGTGCCGTCCGACGTTTTTGTACTTCAACGTTTTTTATTTTAGCCAATAGGAAAAATGATCATCTTTTCATCACTTGTTGCTATGTTGGTAGATTTTTTTTTATCTTCTGCCTGGGTGAATAGTCCTATTGATTAAAGCGACGAAACGCCCGTAGCAAACGCTCGTTGTCGCGCTAGTCGCTTGAATCAAGCGTTTCCATTACTTTCTATGGGAAATGGAAACGCTCAAATAAGCCCAAACCGCCCAATACGCGCAACAAAAAAGGGTCCGGAACTTGTTTAAGCTTCAGGCGTTCGGCGTCAGGTGTATTGGCGTGCAGATGTGAACCAACTCCATACGGAATAATGTATTTTTTCCCCTCTAGCGTATTTGAGCGTCGCGCTTCAGGCGACAAAACGCCCAGGTGTGAATGCAGCCTTATACAGCGATTAGTGCTATAAAAATGCACCGATTACTGTATGAATGTCACTGGCCAGGGTAGGGGTTAACACTAGGGGGCGATCAAGGGGAGTGATTCTAACTGTAGGGAGAGGGGACTCGCAAGGGGAGGAGACCGATCGTTGTTCCTATGTACTGGGAACACACCATCGGTCTCCTCTCGTCTGACAGGAGGTGGATCTGGTTATTCAGATCCACAGTCCTGCTCTGTTATTGGGCAATCGCGGGTGCCCAGTGGTCCGGAAAGCCCAGGACATCATATGATGCCCGTCCAGGATGGGAGATCCCTCCTGCAGACGTCATATGTCTATGGGTGGGAAGGAAGTGGTTAAACTTGCCAGAAATTCTGCATCCTTGTTTCCTGTAAACTGAACTGAAAGCACAAATAAACTTCTCTTTATTGTGGGGTTTTCCAGTCCTTGGAGTCCTATCCATCCAAAATGTAATAAACATGAACCAATGTTTGAAGACTCAGTGGAGAAATGAGTGTAGACACGAGAGGTGTGTCATTTGCAGGATCTCCAGGTGAAAATTAAAGGGGGGGGAAAAGCCTGAAAAAAGAAAATGGCACGTGGCAGACAAATGGAGACATCTTCAGTAATAATCAGTGACATGATGTAATTTGTGGTTATAGCTTGAATTTATTTTCTCGACTGACCGCCCCCATTCATGAAGCAATGTATTGGGCTGAGCCTAGATTATGTTTGCCTCTATTATGTGTATAATGCTTGCTTTTCCTTTATAAGAACCCGCATGTAAGCACATGCGGAAGGCCTTGGAGGAAGGAGCAGTGAAGAAGGCACTGGTGAATGTGGACTGGACGCTATGTCAGGACTGCCAAGCTGAGACCAAGGAGAAGACCAATAATGAGGAAGAGGAGCAAACAGAAGCACAAGTGATCTGGCTGTGTCTGAAATGTGGACATAGGGTAAGACTCTTTTATCTTTTTTAGAGTAAATTTGTCTCCCAACAAAAGAAAACCCGCTGTATTCTAGGAACACATTTTACTTTTAATAGTGGAACCACCTTTAACCCACTACAGAATAGGTCTGGTTCTTCTAGGTATTTAGACTCTTCCAGAATGAAGTGTTCATTGCCGTAGTGACCAATCACTAGGTCTAATTACCGTCACATGAGGCAGAGAGGGTGCCTGTCCGTGTGCAGGAATTGACTTTCTGGAAAAGATGATTTTTTTGCACAGGGGCTTTGCTGGGGGCAGTGGGAAAATTATAGGAGGGTTACTAATATGTGAGGGACAGACAGATTTTCTTTGACTTCCTGCTCTGCTTGTTTGTTAAATGAGGAGGTGAATTGCCATCTAGATAAGGGGAGGCCCGTAGACGTGTTGTATCTTGTAGACAGTTTCCCCAGAAAATTTGAAGCTGTATATATATAAAAAAAACACACCTACTCACCTTCATGCTGCCTCCTTTCTCCATGTTTGCTCTAAGCCCAAAAACTGAGTGATCACATAACGGCTGATCACTCAGTTCTCTGTGCACTTGGAGTGGAGAGCAGTGGCTGTCAGTCATTGCTCTCTGAAATGCCCCACTAGCGTTTACTAGAGTGCCAGGCTGGGGAGGTGGTGGGAGCAGCCGGCTTTGTCTCTCAGCCACACACTGAGAGTCAGAGCCAGCTGTTAGTCAGTCAGCTGGGTGAATCCCTACAATAGGATCAGGATCCTTCCAGATCCTGGAGCAGCTCTATGCTGTCGGCTGATTGTGGGTCACAGGAAAGCAAAAGTAACTGCACTGCTGTGACCCACAGGAGAAGTATGACCATAAAAACCTTTGTTCTTACTTCTAAGTATCATAGAAAGTATATGAAAATGTATAGGTTGCTATTAGGGCGGCTAAGATAGAATATGAAAGACACATAGCGGAGGAGAGCAAAAAAAATCACAAGAAATTCTTTACGTATGTAAAAAAGAGAGGACAGACCATATTGGCCCCAAAAAGAATGAGGAAGGACATCTGCTTACAAAGGATGGGAAGATGGCGATGGTATTGAATTTTATTCTTCTCCTCAGTCTTCACAAGGGAATCGGGGGGGGGGGCTTCAGTAACCAAAACTGCAGTGTTTATCCTTGTAACAGTTCACAGGAAGCACCTCCATGGTTAACAGAGGACAGAATTAAAATTAGACTTGGAAAACTTAACATTAATAAATCACCGGGGCTGGATGGCTTTCACCCGAGGGTACTTGGGGAACTCAGCCAAGTAACTGCCAGACCATTGTTCCTAATTTTTAATGACAGTCTACTGACTGGAATGGTACCAGCTGATTGGAGAAAAGCCAATGTAGCACCAATATTTAAAAAGGGCCCAAAATACATCCCGGGAGTTACAGACCAGTTAGCCTAACATCAATAGTATGTAAGCTCTTGGAGGGGTTGATAAGGGACTATATACAAGATTTTAGTAATGAGAATGGTATCGGCAGTAATCATCATGGATTCCATGAAGAATCGTTCTTGCCAAACCAATCTATTAACCTTCTATGAGGAGGAGAGTTGCCATCTAGATAAAGGAAGGAACGTAGATGTGGTGTATCTGAATTTTTCAAAAGCATTTGATTGTTTCCCATAATTGTTTACTGTACAAAAAAAGGTCCGTTGGCATGGACCATAGGGTGAGTACATGGATTGAAAACTGTGTACAAGGGCAAGTTCAGAGGGTGGTGATAAATGGGGAGTATTTGGAATGGTCAGGGGTCGGTAGTGGGGTCCCCCAGAGTTCTGTCCTGGCACCAATCCTATTTAATTTGTTCATAAACGACCTGGAGGACGGGGTAAACAGTTCAATCTCTGTATTTGCGGATGATGCTAGGCAGGGCAATAATTTCTCTGCAAGATTTGGAAACCGTGCAAGAAGATCTGAACAAATTAATGGGGTGGGCAACTACATGGCAAATGAGGTTTAATGTAGAAAAAGGTAAAATAATGCATTTGTGTGTCAAAAATATTAATGCAATTTATACAGTGAGGGGAGAACCTCTGGGGGAATCTAGGATGCAAAAGGACCTGGGGGTCCTAGTAGATGGCAGGTTTACCAACGGCATGCAATGCCAAGCTGCTGCTAACAAAGCAAACAGAATATTGACGTGCATTAAAAGGGGATAAAGCGATAATTCTCCCACTCTACAAGACTCTGGTCTGGTCTGGTCTGGTCTCACCTGGAGTATGCTGTCCAGTTTCGGGCTCCAGTCCTCAGGAAGGATGTACTGGAAATGGAGCGAGTGCAAAGAAGGGCAACAAAGCTAATAAAGAGTCTGGAGGATATTAGTTATGAGGAAAGCTTGCAAGCACTGAAGTTATTCTCTCTGGAGGAGACGGAGAACTTATTCTCTCTGGAGAAGGACTGAGTACGAGGATGGTGTCTGCTTTACCTGCTAGATTAGAAGGTCTCCACAGATAATTATTTTTGTGTTGTAATGCAAACTGCTAAAATCATGCAGCTCCCGAATAACTTTAGCTAAGCCTTGCTCATCCCCCTATTGCATATAATTTCACAGTGATTGTGGAGAGTGTAGTCTACTCTAGAGCAATGTTTTTCAACTCCAGTCCTCAAGGCACCCCAACAGGTCATGTTTTCAGGATTTCCCTCAGATGAAACGGCTGTGGTAATTACTAAGGCAGTGAAACTGAAGAAATCGCCTGTGCAAAATAATGGAAAGCCTGAAAACCTGACCTGTTGGGGGTGCCTTGATGACTGGAGTTGAGAAACATTGCTGTAGAGGACTCCCTGATGAAGGGGATGCCTGCTTTTATGACTTTGTGATCTCCAGTGACCATTAACCAGATTTTCTTTTTTTTTTTTTTTTAGGGATGTGGCAGATATTCCGAACATCAGCATGCGCTAAACCACTACAACACACCGAGATCGGAGCCGCACTGCCTAGTGCTCAGCATGGGTGACTGGAATGCATGGTAAGCAATACTTCTCTACTAAGACACATGCACATAGGTGTAGGCACATATTTTTGTGTTACTGCTATGTATTTTATACCTCCATATCTGTGCAGTAATCCAGTGTGAAAGTTTCCCTCTGTGCAGGAGCTTCCTGTAATGAAGACCGCTCACTGCTGCTCCCTTTCCTTGTGCAGGGTGAGACTGGTCTTGTCCAGTTTTTTGCAGGCAGTCTGTAGTGGGGGGAGCCTGTTGGACCCTTCATCTCTGCTCTCTGCACAGGCTGAGTACAGCACAGTGATGATGTCACCACTACTTTTACAAAAAAATATCTGGGTTTGGAAAGGCATTTAGTGCACACAATGTGGTTTTTGTTTTTGTGCCTAGAGTTGAGCTTTAAAGAGGTAGGGACACCTTGAATCCTATCCCAACTTCTTTCCTAGACACTAAGCCCCACTCCTCCCTCTGTTACTATCCAAGGTTATACAATCGTTCGTATTGCTGGCAATGCAGTCTGTGTCTTATTGATCTTTGGGAAGTAAACACTTAATGATAGAGATGCTTTAAAGGAGTTGTAAAGGTAGAAGTTTTTTTATCTTCATGCACTCTTTGCATTAAAGTGATGGTAAACCCACAGTAGTTTTTTTTTTTTCATACCTAAAAGGCATAATGAGCTAGTATGCACTGCATACTAGCTCATTATGAAATACTTACCTTGGAACGAGACGTGGGGAACTTACCTGGTCCACGCTGAGGGAGATGTCATCTTGCCTCGGCGTGTCTTCCGGGTCTCGCCGCTCCAGCGCTGTGAGTGGTTGGAGCGGCAATGTCGTCACGCGCGGGAGACTTCTTTCCAGCAAGGTCCGGCGGCTGCCGGGCCTTTAGCCAAGGAACCCCCCTGCTCATGCGCTGTTGCAGTCAGCAGCTCATTGCGAGGGGAATATCTCCTAAACCGTACAGGTTTAGGAGATATTCTTTTTACCTCCAAGTAAGCCTTATTATAGGCTTACCTGTAGGTAAAAGTGGTAGTACAGAGTTTACTACCACTTTAAGATAAAAAAAACTTGTGTGTAGCAGCCCCCCAGTACCCTCTAATTACTTACCTGAGGCCTATCTCTCTCCAGCGATGTCCACAAATGTCTAAGCCATCTGGGACACTCCTCCTGAGACACAGCAGTAGCGCCATTGGCTCCTACAGCTGTCAGTCATCCAATCAGGGGAGAAAGGGGGCCGGGCCAGGCTCCATGTCTGAATGGATATACAGAGCTCAGACTTGGCTCGGGTGCCCCTATAGAGAGCTGCTGGCTGAGGGGGCACTCAATAGGAGGGAGGAGCCAGGAGCAACGAAGAGGCACACCAGAAGAGGAGGATCCACGCTGCTCTGTGTAAAACCAACTGCACAGAGGAGCTGAGGATAACATGTTTGTTATTTAAAAAATAAAAAACCATTTCACTTTACAATCACTTTAAACACTTGACCTCCAAGATTTTTTGCGATACGGCAGTGCGTTAGTTTAACTGACAATTGTGCAACGCTGTACATCATATTTATGTCCCCTTTTCACCACAAATTGAGCTTTCTTTTGGTGGTATTTGATCACCTCTGGGTTTTATATTTAAATAATATAAAAAAAAATATATATTTTTTGCTTTCTGCTATAAAACATATCAAATAAAAAAATCTAATTAAATTTAGCCCAATATGTATTCTGCTTCATATTTTTGGTTAAAAAGAAAATCCCAATAAGCGCATATTGATTGGTTTGCGAAAAAGTTCTAGTGTCTACAAACCATGGAATATATACCAGAATTTCTTTTGATATTGTAGCAGACAATCTGACTCTTTGTGGGAACCAATGACACCAATACAGTGATCAGTGCTAAAAATATGCACTGTCTGGGGAGGGGTTAAACATTTAGGGCGATCGAAGGGTTAAATGTGTGCCTGCCCAGTGCTTTTGTGTTTACTATGTGATGCTTTTACTAAGGGATGTGCTGGATTTTATTCCCTGCTTTGCGGAGAAATGAAATCCAGCACATCCCCACTGATGGGACAGCGCTCTGTATTGATTACATAGGCACAGCCCCATTCTGTCGTTCTCTTCGCCAATCAGCGGGTGCCGCAGACATCCATCGGCCGGCACCCGCTGTTTGTTTTGTGCTGTGACTAAAAACAGCAGAAGTGGTGCATTGCCTACCCAGATGTGCTGGATCATGTACTAGGTATGTGATCCGGCGCAGGAGAGCCACTCTGAGGCCATATACTGTATTTGCTGGTGTATAAGACTATCTTTTACACTTAAAAAACTGGCCAAAACGCAGGGGTCGTCTTATACACCGGGTCAGCTGCTCGGATGCCTGCTGGATGTGCGGTAATACTGTATGTAGCTTTGGCTACATACAGTATATATCGCTTAGCCAATACCAGTGAGCGATATATTCAAATGAATACAGACCCTCTCGGATTGGAATAACAACCTCTGCCAATCCGAGTGCCTACATACAGTAGCCTGCTTGAATTGGCTTTGAGAGTCAGAGTGGCATGGGCTGATGATGTTACAGCCTCTGCTAATCCAAGCAGGCTTTGTATTCATTAAAAGGATTCATCGCTCGCTGTGATTGGCTCCAGCAAGGAGAAAGAAGAATATGGCTTAGGAATGAAGAAAAGGGGGGTCTCGTCTTATACAGCGAGTACAAGCAAAACATTTTACCAACAAATATGGTAACTGTTATGGGGTTGACAAGTGGTTAATATTGATGGCAGCAGGTGTAGGGAAATCTGAAATAATCATTACAATGAAATGTTGGGTTATGAATGTGGATTTCCTTGTGATTATGACAGGTGCTACCTTTGTGATGACGAGGTTCAGTACAGCAGCTCCGGGCGTTTGCGGCAATTGGTGGAATTTATACAAAAAAAGTCAAAGACAAATGTGAAGATTTCAAACACAGGTTTGTAATTCTATCATTGTATGAGGAGAGCCTTTGCAATTCCATGTGCTTTTGGTTTGATATCCAGTAAGGCCCCATTCACACTAGTGTGATTTCTCCTGTGTCTGCCGTCACACTGCCACGCACGAGAATGGAAATCACATTATTCTCTATGGTGCCCATTTACATCAATACAACATGGTGCAGTGCAGTTTTTGGCCCCATAGACTTCTTTTTTTTTTTTTTTTTACATTTAATCCTTCTTTATTTAGGAAATATTAGTTTTACAGCATAAGTTACTTAACCATTGCATTGAAATCGACCAAATAAAACAAAACATTAACTTATTATCTCGTAGTCCTTTATACTCGTTTAAGACTCAGGGGTATATTTGGAGGTGACAGGGTAGGAGTGGGTGCAAGTTGGTTATTTACGTCCAGGGTTAGCCTAATGACAGTGCCCTGTATTGTCTCCTGTAATTCCTGCTCCAGGCTTGGGTTTCCCATCTATTTGATGGGGTATTATAATCCCCTGTTTTCTCCAGCCTCCCCCTATTATCCATTTTTAATTGTCTCCTTTTTTTTTGGCCCCATAGACTTCAATAGGAAAGCATGTAAAATGCATGTGCATGGGTTTTTAATATTTTGTTGGCAGAGTTCTCCAACTCAAAAACATGCATGAAGCATGAAACCGCTAGTGTGAACCTAAGCTAATATAAATGAATTGATGATGAATACATGAAAACTTAATGTGGAACTAAACCCACAGATTTAACTGTCTTTTAAAAGAAAATTCAAGTTAGAAATGCACAATAAATGTTATTAAATCCTTAAAGCGGAGTTCCAATCTCAAAGTTTTTTTTTTTTTTAAAAGTCAGCAGCTACAAATACTATAGCTGCTGACTTTTAATAAAGACACTTATTTGTCCAGGGAGCCCGCAATGTGCCCCCCAATCCCGAATGACTGATTGGAACCATCTCCACCCCACCCCCTGCCTATCAAGAAGAACCCAACAACCTGGTGTTGTGTCGAGAAATGCCCCCCGAATAATGCCTGTACTGCTCAGGCGCAGCGCTTGTGCAGCCGAAAGTCTCCCAACATGATGGTTTAGGATCCGATGTACACGGCACCTGCGCACAAAAGGCAACATTCTGCCACACGCTCCTGATGCTCATGCAACTCTGTAAGGGGCAGATGTATTCACGATGGGAGCGTGTGAGGGCCGGATGGCAGCAGAAGGGGGCGTATTTTTTAATTAAGGGCAGTGCTGTTAAGATGGTGGCGGAATTTGTCACAATACTCCGACACATCTCCTAAACAAATATATCTGTTATTTTTTCCTACACGTGTTGCCCTTAACTCATATAGGAAGAATAGCAGAGAGATATTTGTTTAGGAGATGTGTTTGAGTTTAATGACAAATTCTGCCCCCATCTTAACAGCACTGGCCATGGTTACAAAATACGCCCTCTCTGTTGCCATTGCACCCATCATGAACAAGTCCGCCACTTGCACAAGCATCGTGAGCATATTCCAATGTTCGGAGGCTTTCGTACGCTCCGTACTGCGCGATCGCTGCGTATGTGCAGTACAGGGTGGGTATTGTTCGGCGGGGGGGCATTTCTCGCCAGCACACCGGCAAGAGATGTTGGCACTGTACAACCGCATCAAGGAAGATGAAGGTGAGTATTTACAGGAGCGTAGTTCTGCTTTAATCAAACGCAACAAATGTTTTCTGCAGTGTTTGCATTGCCTGCTTACACTGTTTTCCTTACACATCTTATTTTAGACATCTACACTGGGTCGCTGTGATTCTGTATGCAATGCAGGCAGATCATAGGAGGGACCAGCAGGGTGCTGTATATAGCTTTTTGAAAACATCACTTTATTGCCTAAGTACTCCTATCAAAAGCTCTTGGTCCTGATGCAAGGTGGGTGTCAACCTACAGGAGTCAGGTTGCATTTGCATGCAGATTGCCGTAGGTGATGCCTATATGTGATGCAGACCCTCAATGACTTAAAGAACTAAAATCAATTAAATAAACTGGTGGTCCACGAACAGTAAGGCTGGGGAGCAAAGGGCTAGACGATGCTGGACATCCTTTAGCCAGAAAATGGGAATGGCTCTATCTGACTTGCTGCAGTTTATAGTGCACACGGCGAGAAGCTCACAATGTACAGTGAAATCAGAGTAATCCATTTCAGTACAGGAGAGGAGTCCCAACATAATTGTTACCATAGTCTGTTATTGGCACCAAATCCCTCTGTAGATGTTTTGGTATAAAACTGTTTCTTTTTTTTGAAGTAGTTCAGACTGGCCAAGATGATCATCAGCCTGAAAACCAGCAGGAGAAAGAAGAACCTCGGGTGGTAGAAGATCCCAACAGGGGTGCAAAGAGTACCATTGCAGCCAACACACAGAATGACAACAAGGAGGTCACTGTGAGAGGGCTCAGCAACCTGGGGAACACATGCTTCTTCAATGCGGTGATGCAGGTTAGCATTGTGAGCGTTGTCTGTCATGTGATTCAAGACAAGGGCAAAACAATAATCGTTAAAAACTGTCTTCTACCAATTTCTTACAGAATTTGTCTCAGACACCAACATTGAGGGAGCTTCTGAATGAAGTCAAACTTCCAGGGAAAACTGTAACTGTCCAAGTGCCTGATGAGTGCCAATCTGTAAGTGTACCAAGAGTACCTGTCATCTGCACAACACAAGTTCATTATTTTCTTGTTTTCTAAATGTGACAATTGCTGTGCAATTTGCATTATCTTTCCGTGATTCTTGGCTGCGCTGCGTTTTCTGGCTTCTTGTTCTTTTTCAAAGAACAAGCACATATGGCTGCTGAAATCAAACCTGATTATAGTTGAGCTCTAATGAGCAGGGTCCTCTGATTCCTCCAGTATTGAATTGTATTGTAACTGAACTGTCTGCCCTTAGGTTGTAAAGCGCTGAGCAATCTGTTGGCACTATATAAATTTTGTATAATAATATTAAAGGAGAAGTACAACCAAAGCTAATTTGACTGTACTTCTATAGATGACAGGAGTGCAGTTTGTTCTGCACTCCTGTGACCAGTTTTCAGCAGACAGCGTGCTGAAGTCAAAGAGCTGGTCCAGGCTCAGGCAAGATCGCGACACTGGAGACAGGATTCACCCACATTCCTGGACTGGCACCGGTTTCTTTCCAGAGCCATCTGATTCAAGGGGTACATATTAAAGACTTGTCTTCTGAGCCTCTGTATGATAAATATATTTCAGACACCACGAGAAGTGACCCTGGAGCAGCAACCTGGACCCCTTACCTTGGCAATGTGGCAATTCCTTACTGAGATGCAGGAGACTAAGAAAGGGGTTGTGACCCCTAAAGAGCTTTTCTCTCAGGTCTGTAAAAAGTGAGTATGTACCAGGACTGTGACACTTACTATCAAAGAGTAGAAATTATCAGAAATATTAATGATGGTATTAATGCATAATATATACTGAGAACAAGATACTTGAGTGTTTCATTCCCTCTAGTCTCCAAACTTTCTAGAGCAGTGGTTGTCGATGTATGAGCTAAAGGGAGGGCCTCATAATTTTCAGCATATGTAATGCTTGAGAGGACGGTGAGAAACTGCAGACCTAATAGAGAAAATGATGGTGGAATAGTGAGGACATGCTACATTTTTAGCTGGAGATATGCTGCAGAAGACGACATGAAACTGGGAACATGTTACATGAGGCTAATAGAGATCAATGCTATTGCCCCAATCAATGTTTCCTCTACAGACTGCTAAATCATATACCAAAGGGCTGCAGGTTAGGCACTAGGTTTCTACAAGGCCAGTTCAAAACTTAAGGTGGCCTGACTATGTCCAGTGGGACTACATAATGCCTATTTGTCAGTAGAAGTAAACCATGCCCCTGGCCTGGTGGTCAGTGAGAGAAAAAAATCTCATGGCAACTGTGGTTAGTGGGGAACGAATGATGTCTTATCGTTGGTGTCTATGAGAATATTGGTGCCCTATTGGTAATGTCAGTGGGAGGAAATAGCACCCCATCAGTTGGTGTCAGTAGGGGGAATAGTGCCCCATCTTTGGTGTCAGTGAGAACAGCACCCAACCAGTTGGTGCCAATGGGAAAAATAGTCTCTTATCAGTTGGTGTCAGTGGGATGTACAGTGCCCCATTGTTGGTGTCAGAGTGAGTAATCGTGCCCAATCGTTGATGTCAATGGGAAGAATCAAGCCTCGTCCTTGTTATCAGAAAGAGAAGTGCCCCATTGTTGGTGTCACTAGGAGGAATAGTGGAAAAACAGGCAGCTGGTATGTTAACAACTTTCTGCCAGCCGTACGTATATTTGCCACCCTGTGTAAACAAATTACCATGCTGAGAGCATGCTCCCAGTACAGTAACTGGCGGGTACTGGAAAGCTCCCAATGCACACTTCTGATCGTGAGCTTTCTGATCATGTGACAGCCGATCACAGCGGTGACATGATTGGAATGCCCGCCTCCGGCATTTGGAACCTCTTAAAGGGCCTGGAAGCGGCGGTGGGAAGGGGTTAAAGATGTACATTGGTAGAAAAAAGGGTAAAAGGATTGGTTATTTATATCTTGTTGTTTTTGCCTGCAGTTCTGCTTCAATTACAATTCCTTTATTTGCTGGATCGCAGTAAGCAGCTCACTGATTGGTCTCACTTGCACTGCTGAGAATTGCTTTCAGTGATCGCCATCATGGCTTTTCATCAAGGGCTCCATTTGGGCTATTACTCTGGTGTTTAGCTAAATCTAGAATATACATTGGTGATATTTTGCCCTTTTATGAGCTAGCTGGGTCCTATTTCTTTATCGTACATCACGGGACACACAGCGCATAGCCATTACACTTGGGTTATATGGGTACCTTCAGGTGTGGACACTGGTGTAATCAATTTCACAGGAAGTTTCCTCCCTATATAACCCCCTCCCACTGGGAGTGCTTCAGTTTTTTCGCCAGTGTCTTAGGTGTTGGTCACGTCTAGCTGTCCCTCGGAGGTCTCGGGACCCAGGATAGCTAGCCGGATCCGTCCGAAGTGCTTCAAAGCCAAGGTGTACGGTACCCGGGCCCTGCTGGAGTGGGGTTTTGCCTATAATGCCTCTCCTTGGAGGGCTGGATTCTGGGCTCCAGTGCCTTAGTCTCTTCCAAGAACTAAACGCTACTGATGCCAGGATGCTATATAGGTCCAGGGGTGTGGGTTCCTTAACACAGGACCCCGGTCCCTGAAGGTCCAAGACAATACCCACGGAGATGGGGGAAGGCTGGGCCTCTTGCATTTTGCAATACCCTGCGGCGTGGAGCAGGTAAGAGGGAACCTGCGGGACTTGGTTCGACAGTAGGTATCCCCCTGGGGGTTCTGGGTTGGCTAATGGTATGCTTGTGCATCAGCCACTATCTCCACTATGTCTGTTGAGGCAGGATGGGATGTACTAATGTTTACCCAGATAACATGTAGATATATATATGCTTTTAAAAGATATGTATTTTGCTACTCCCCCCAGACTTGCCTGTTAGCATGATACTGCAGCCCCACGTGTATAGAGAGGAAGTGCTGACAAAACTCCTGTTTCCTAGGAAGCCTAGGGAGACAGCTTCCTCTATGTGTGCACTACAAAGATTAGTGGCTTACCAGGTGTCTGTGTTTCTAGCGCTGGTCCAGGCTTCTCCTCTGCTCTCTGCTTCCTCCATGTTGGTTTCAGCGTGGGGGGGGCGGGGGCGCGCGCGCGCCGCCTTTTACAGCGTCAGTGGCGTGGGGGGGGGGGGCGGGCCAGCAGCGTCAGTCTCAGATAAAGCAAAAAAGCATTTCCTGGCTGGTCATTCCCTCCTGAGAGCAGTGGAGAGTGAGGACATAGAGCGCGCAGCTGAGCCAGTTCTGGCTAACAGTGACACCCAGTGGTGGTTTGTGGATCTTCAGGTCTGGACTTAAAAGTCCACACTGACCAGAAAAAAAAAAAATATATATATTTTTTTGCTTAAAGGGGACTCAGCCTTAGATCTGGCAGTATCTGAGTCGGTGCAACCTTGGACTCCAGCTAACGGGCATTGGTGTGGCAATACTCACAGGACTTTCCTCTGTATTGCCGCCTTCTCAGGCGTATGAACATTTTGAAAAGATTTTACCATAGCCTGTCCTTATTAATGTTTCACTTCTAGCTACAACAGTTGGGTGTTGGCTGTAGGGGTGTCTCAAGGTTGTGCAATGGCTCCCAAGGGATCAGGACCAGCTAAGGCTGCAAAAGGTGCCAAAAAAGTAAAGGGATCTCCAACGGGGTCAGAGGATTTGGGCCAGGCTCCAGTGGTCCCACCCTCACCAGATAGACCACCGAACAGCATCGTGCAGGAGCCATTGAGGGTGCTAGGGGCAGAGGCGGCCCCCAATCAACCCATTCCCGTTTATGTTACGGAAGAAATGCTAGAATCCACCCTGGGTGGGCTAGAGAAAAGGTTAACTGCTTTAATTGCCCGCTCTTTGCCGGGTGGCAAACGGGCTAGATCCCCGTCACCTAAAACGGTGTGTTCAGATGCAGAGGTCCTCTCTTCGGAGGAATTGGACCCACAGGGGGATCAAGCGGACCTGAGTCCTGACGGGTCAGACATGGAAGATTCCACTATAGATGAAATTTTTTCGGCTTCTCAAGCAGAGAGTCTGTGGATCCAGTCTCTGACGGATATGGTTCGCACTGCTTTTAAACTTCCAGTGTCAGAACAATTAGCCCCCGCGGTATCCTCGTTAGGTTCCTTGAAGGCACCATTGAATGGTGCGTCTTTCCCGGTTCACCCCCTTCTGGAGAGCGTGATTTTTCAGGATTGGGCTCGACCTGATAGGATTTTTATCCCTCCTAAAAGGTTTACCATTCTCTATCCTATGGAAGAAGAATTTGCAAAGAAATGGGCACTCCCTACCGTGGACGCAGCCATTTCCTGCGTAAATAAATCCCTGACTTGTCCGGTGGAAAATGTCCAGGTGTTTAAAGATCCAGTCGACAAAAAATTGGAGACCCTACTGAAGGCTTCTTTTACCACAGTAGGTGCCGTGGTTCAGCCAGCAGTGGCAGCCATTGGCGTTTGTCAGGCTTTAAAGGATCAGACTAAACAGATATTAAAGGACATACCGGCTCAGCAAGCTCGTGAATTGGCTGACCTCCCAAGAGCTCTCTGCTTTGCAGTAGATGCTATTAAGGACTCCATTCAACAGGCGTCCCGTTTATCTCTGCTGTTGGTTCATATGCGTCGCCTTTTGTGGCTAAAAAACTGGTCAGCAGAGGCACCCTGCAAAAAGCTTTTAGCAGGATTTCCCTTTCATGGTGGGAGACTATTCGGTGAAGACCTAGATAAATATATCCAGACCATATCAGGTGGTAAAAGTTCTTTCTTGCCCATCAAGAAAAGATCACGTGGGCCCGCATTTAAGCGACAGGCCTTCGCAGGCTCGGCCCCTTCAACTTCCCGTCAGTATCGACGGCCTCCCGGGCGTTCGGCATTTAATAGCCGCCCACAAGGACAAGCCACGACAGGCAAGAGGCCATGGTCTCGCAAGCCGGTTAAACCAGTCCTTAAGTCAGATTCATGAAGGGGCGCCCCCACTCTCTTGGGTGGGGGGAAGGCTTCGGTTCTTCTCCGAAGTGTGGAAGGCCAGAATTCCCGACTCTTGGGTAAGATCCGTGGTAACCACGGGCTACAAGCTAGAGTTTCGGGAAGTCCCCCCTCCTCATTTTCAGGGGTCAAGTCTTCCAAGCGACCCATTAAAGAGGGCCTCTCTTGCAAAAGCATTGGATCGTCTCTTACTCCAAGGAGTAATTGTAGAAGTACCAACCCAGGAATGGGGTCTGGGATTCTACTCCAACCTTTTCATCATACCAAAGCCCAATGGCGACGTCAGGCCTATCTTGGACCTCAAACGCCTAAATCGCTTTCTAAACATTCAGACCTTTCGTATGGAGTCCATACGTTCGGTGGCAGCCAGCCTACATCAAGACGACTTTCTAGCATCTATAGACATAAAAGATGCGTATCTGCACGTGCCGATCTACCCGGCACATCACAGGTTTCTTCGTTTTATGATACATCACCGCCATTACCAGTTCGTAGCCCTCCCTTTCGGGTTGGCAACAGCTCCGCGGGTATTCACAAAGGTGTTAGCCCCGGTGCTAGCCGTCCTAAGGACAGAAGGCATTTTAGTCTTGGCATACTTGGACGATCTTCTGGTTATCGACAGCTCAGCCTCCAACCTCAATCAGGCAGTAGGTCGCACAGTTCAGCATCTAGAGGAATTCGGATGGATTGTAAATCTAGAAAAATCGGTATTGAAACCCACAAGGCAGTTGGAATATCTAGGCCTTCGGCTAGATACAGACTGCCAGAGGATAATTTTACCTCAAGCAAAGATCAGATCAATAGCTCAAGCAGTTCAAATGATCTTAGGCAAGAAGAGGCCGACTATTCGCCTATGTATGCGACTGCTGGGGAAGATGGTGGCCGCCTTCGAGGCTGTGCCCTACGCCCAGATCCATACCAGATATCTTCAGGCAGCCATTCTCTCTGCTTGGAACAAGTCCATTCAGGCGTTAGATCGTCCGTTAGTGCTCTCCCCGAAGGTCCGGCGCAGCCTGTCTTGGTGGCTGATCTCTCAAAATTTGTCAAAAGGGAAATCCTTTTGCCCCATCACGTGGAAGATAGTATCCACGGATGCCAGCCTGGTAGGTTGGGGGGCAGTTCTAGAAGAACAGACCCAGCAAGGGCTGTGGTCGGGGGCAGAGAAACTGCTTCCCATCAATATCTTGGAGATCAGAGCTGCTCGACTGGCCCTGATCGCCTGGACTCTCCCCCTTCAGGGTCTGCCAGTAAGGATACAGTCCGACAACGCCACTGCGGTGGCATACATAAACCACCAGGGGGGCACGAAGAGCCCAGCAGCCCAAAGAGAAGTAAACCTGATTTTCTCATGGGCCGAAGCCCATGTACCCTGCATCTCGGCGGTGTTCATCCCAGGGATAGACAATTCGCAGGCAGATTTTTTGAGTCGTCAACAGTTGCTCCCGGGGGAATGGTCACTTCACCCCCAGGTATTCCAAGAGATTTGCCAAAGATTCGGAGTCCCAGACGTGGACATTATGGCAACGAGATCCAACAAAAAGTTGGACAAATTCATATCCCGAGCCAGGGATCCCTCGGCCTACGGGACCGATGCCCTGGTTTGCCCTTGGCACCAGTTTTCTCTTCTGTATGCGTTCCCTCCACTGCAGATGATTCCCCGCCTTCTACGGAGGATCCGGGTGGAGCGCAGGCCTGTGATCCTGGTGGCCCCAGCCTGGCCCAGGAGGGCTTGGTACGCACTCATCGTAAAGATATCAGTCGGGGTGCCGTGGCCGCTCCCCCTGCGCCCAGATCTGCTGTCTCAAGGTCCAATCTGCCATCCTGCTTCACAGCAGCTAAATTTGACGGCTTGGCGGCTGAATCCCTAATTCTTAAGGGCAGAGGCCTCTCAGATCAGGTCATATCTACGTTGATTCAGGCTAGGAAACCGGTCTCCAGAAATATTTATTACAGAGTCGGGAGAACCTATGTGGAGTGGTGCGAGTCTCAAAAATGGCATCCTCGAAAGTTTTTTATTGACAGGATCTTGCGATTCCTCCAGGTTGGCGTTGACAAGGGGTTGGCTCTTAGTACTCTAAAGGGGCAGGTGTCGGCTTTATCAATATGGTTTCAAAGACCCTTGGCCACCCATTCGCTTATGAAAACCTTCTTGCAGGGGGTCTTGCATGTGAATCCCCCTATTAGAGCTCCCCTCTGCCCCTGGAATTTAAATCTGGTCTTGTCAGCTTTACAAAGGCAGCCGTTTGAACCTCTGACAGAAATCCCTCTTGTGCTACTAACCCGAAAGTTGGTTTTCTTGGTGGCTATGGCTTCAGCCAGAAGGGTTTCCGAGCTGGCAGCCTTGTCATGCAGGGAGCCATACCTTATTCTGCATAAGGACAGAGTTGTTCTGCGGCCTCAACCTTCTTTCCTTCCTAAGGTCATATCCAGTTTTCACTTGAATCAGGACCTAGTCCTACCTTCCTTCTTTCCTACTCCCCAGTCCAGAGAGGAAAGACGGCTTCATACTTTGGACGTGGTTCGAGCCATGAGGGTCTATCTCAAGGCTACAGAGAAGATTCGGAAAACAGATGTGCTTTTTGTTCTTCCGGATGGCCCCAAGAAGGGTCAGCCGGCTGCCAAGTCTTCCTTGGCTAGGTGGATTAAGCAGCTGATTTTTCAGGCCTATGGTCTGAAGCGCGTTCCACCTCCCTTATCAGTTAAAGCCCATTCTACGAGGGCCATGAGTGCCTCCTGGGCGGCACACCATCAGATTTCTATGGCACAGGTTTGCAAGGCGGCAACCTGGTCTTCCGTACATACGTTTACTAAATTTTATAAGTTGGACGTTGCAAAGGGTACGGACGCAGCTTTTGGGCAGGCGGTCCTACGGGCAGCAGTATAGAATCCTCTGGCCCGGTTCACGCCCCCTTGTTTTTCTGTTGGTGGAGCCATGTTTTCTCCTGACAATGTTTTATTTGGCTATTCTTGGCCTTACGGTCTCCCTCCCTTCATAGAGCATTGCTTTAGGACATCCCAAGTGTAATGGCTATGCGCTCTGTGTCCCGTGATGTACGGTAAAGAAAAAAGGATTTTTAATAAACAGCTTACCTGTAAAATCCTTTTCTTGAAGTACATCACGGGACACAGAGCTCCCACCCCTCTTTTGGGGAACATTGTGTAACCTCGGGAGAATTGCTTGCTACAAAACTGAAGCACTCCCAGTGGGAGGGGGTTATATAGGGAGGAAACTTCCTGTGAAATTGATTACACCAGTGTCCACACCTGAAGGTACCCATATAACCCAAGTGTAATGGCTATGCGCTCTGTGTCCCGTGATGTACTTCAAGAAAAGGATTTTACAGGTAAGCTGTTTATTAAAAATCCTTTTTTTTTGGTGCGTTTTTAGACAAAGTGCGCCCTTGCTAGTAAAACTGAACATCAGGGTTTCCTTTTGGACAGACATGGCTTTCCCAATGCACACATATAATTAAAACCTGTAAATAGAATTAATGTTATTAACCCTTAACAGGTTGTTCATGTAATATTTACATTATTCATTGTGGCTTCAGTTTAAATAAACTTCTTACTGTGAATAGATGATTTCTCCTTAGCCAATGTATGAGTAGTGTCTGCATTGCTTTTCTTTCCAGAGCCATCCGATTCAAGGGGTACCAGCAGCAAGACAGCCAGGAGCTTCTCCGCTACCTTCTAGATGGGATGAGAGGAGAGGAGATACAGGTATTTCTTAGATTTCACAAACACTGTACCTCTAGACCAGGTACAGCCAACTCTGGATTGTGAAAAGTACTGGAAGAAAGAGCAGTCTGGGGGATGTAAGGAAAGGGATGGTTGGCAGTCAGGATGGCATCCAAAAAATGACATTGCTTTATTGAAAAAGATGTACAGCCCCCTGCGTTTCGGGCGTTGGTCCTTAGTCACGGCGTAGGCTGTTTTTACAACGTGTACATGTTTTTTCAATAAAGCAATATCATTTTTTGGATGCCATTTTGAGTGCCGACCATCCCTTTCCTCTTATTTTGGTACACTGGTGGTGTCTGCAGCCTTGAGGTCTGAGCACTGGGCAGAGCTGTAATGTGGGAAGGCAGAAACCCGTACACGCCTGTTTTCCTTTGATTTTAGTCTGGGGGATGTAGCCTAAAATGGTGGCGTCATCAGTAACTTAAATCTGCCGTACCTAAATGTAGAGAACATTTTGAGGCCGAGTTGGGGAAAAAAAAATTACTGTAATGCCTCGTACACACGGTCAGACTTTCCAAGGGGAAAAAAGTCAGACAGGCTTATTTTCTCGGAAAGTCCAGCCGTGTGTAGCCTCCATCTGACTTTTTTGGTCGGAAGTCCGATGGACTTTAGAGAACCTACTCATGGCGGACTTTTGCATGGTCAAAAGTCAGACCGTGTATATGAGGCAGAAATAGTGACTATTATAATTGAAGCTACATTCAGTAATCATAAATGCTGTATTATGTCTTTCTTTCTTTTCTTTTTTAAATAATTTTAGAGGGTAACTTCAGCAATTTCCAAGACATTACAGGCTGCATCAGAGAAGATTGAGGATGAGCAAGTTAAAAAGATTGTTAGAGGTATGATTGTGTATATATGAGAACCATATTATATTTCTGTCTAGTCTGTTTTGCTTTGAAACACTGTGGTTTAGTTGATTTCCCACCAGACACATTGGCCATTATTTTATATTATTATTATACAGGATTTATATAGCGCCAACAGTTTGCGCATCACTTTAACACATGGTGGCAGACAGTAAAGTTGCAATACAATTCAATACAGGAAGAATCAAAGGGCTTTGATCGTTGGAGCTTACAATCTAGATTATTCATCAAGCTGCTCTAGCATTTAAGGCTACCTAAAGTGTTTTTATTTAGTTGAGGACACTGGGCATCAAAGTATACAGGGCATACGTGGTAGGTTTAGTCCTTCTGCCTCACTGCAATGCCCCCTCGCACACCCCAGCAATTCTCGGCACTGAATAATCAAAGTCGGTAGTTGCTGTGTGAGTACAGAAGCTCTAGCAGCTCCTGCTGTCCAAAAATAGTCTGATTCAGTGTTTATCATTTGAAATGGAGATATACAAGTAACAGTGTGACTTTGTTTGTAGTCTGTTTCATTCATCTGCAGGTCAAAGAGATGAGTTTCCATTACAACCTGACAAAAAAGAAAACTGTATTAAGCATAGTTTACCCTAATAAGCCCCAAATAATTCATTCCCTGATGTATTATTTTTGTTTTTATTGTAATAACCATGAAAGTATAACTAAAGACATAGCTTTTTTTTTTTTTTGGACACAGTGCAGATGGATTTGAACACCTGTTAGGTTTTTATTGCTACCCCTGTCCCCCCATTAGGGAGATTCATCCTCTGTATATGTCATGTTTACCTTTATCAAAAGTAAAGGAAAAGAAAATCCCAGGTTTTGGGTTGTCCCTAGAACAGTAATAGAGTGGAAATCTTCCAATGGGGGGGGGGGGGGGGGAGAGATACTTGTCTGGTGACCTGGGGTGTCCTGATCGATTCCCCTAGATTGCGGGGATTAAAACATTTGTGTTTGCATTGTTTTTTTTTTTTTATTAGTTGTGTGTGTGTGTGTGTGTGTATATATATATAATATGATATTGCATGTATGTGGTGATAAGTTTCAGAATTGGTCCGATAGGCGAATGGTTAAGCAGTGGGGGCCGTTGGGTTCAAATATTTGGTTTCCTGTTGGGGTAGGTCAGTTACTGATCTATTTGTTTGGGACATTTCAGTAGTGCGCTATCGTGTCATAATTCCTGACTCTATTCCTGTCCTGTTTTGGGTGTTTTCCATCTTCCTATTCATGCTCCAGCACCTCTTGTTTCCCCATCATGTAAAACAAATAATAAATCCACCAGGGACAGCAGAGCTGCTCATATTGTCCTCGGCTGCTGTGCTGCCAGGGGGACTCGGCACAGAGATGTCACCAGCAGAGTTTTAGAGAGATGGAAGAAAACAGCTAGTTGTTTTATCTCTGCAGCATCTACCAACATTTGAATTAATGTTTTAAGGGGGCTGACTGTTTAGAACTATATGCTTCCCTTTACTTCCTGTTCCATAGCCAAATAGGAAGTGAGAGGAAATCCTTGAAAAATTAAGGTCACCCAAAATAGTGTCCCTATTGGAAGAATTCCCCTCTATTACTTTTTTAGGGACAACCAAAATTTTGGGATTTTCTTTTACTTTCAATGGTAAACAGGACAAATAGAGAGGGTGATACTCCCTAACAGGAACACAGACGGCAAAAAAAAAAAAAACTGACGGGTTCTAATCCATCTCCACTCTATCCAAACCTAAAATAAAGTTTTGCCTTTTAGTTAACTTTAACATTATCTGAAAAAGGAGCTTTCCTCATATATTTGCTTCTAGTTTCCCTGAAAGATATGTACAATACAATATTGATGAAAAAGCATAAATCGTGTGACATTAATTCTCTCTTTCTCTTTATTAGACTGTGAAAAAAGAAGAGCTATCCCCAACTTTGTTGACCGCTTATTTGGAGGAGAGCTGACAAGCACAATAATGTGTGAGACCTGCCACACGGTATGTTCACTTTTCTCCTTTTTAACTGTGTTTGCCATATAGATTTTGTTGCAAAGATCCCCTTAAAGCATTGGTGGCTTGCAAGTCTCCTTCAGATCTGTCATTCTATCTGTGTACCCGTACATCCCGTACAGGCAGGCAGATACACTGACGGGAACAAACCGGTGAACTACCATGGTGCTCCACAGCGTTGTGGTAGTTCATCGAGAACTATAAGCCGACAACCGCAAAGGGTAAGTCCGGGTAGTTGAAGTGAGAGATGATACTGCTCCAAAAACAACACAAAGAAATGCAGTCAAAATTAAGTGAACAGGGCAAAGGTGGCTGACATGTTTCACATCATGTGATGCTTACTCAGTGCTTACAGTAAGCATCACATCATGTGAAACATGTCAGCCACCTTTTTCCTGTTGTTCACTTCATTTTGACTGCATCGCTTTGGGTGTTTTTTGGATTTAATTTGTACAATAAAGACATCGTTTTAAGGAGTGTGGCAGTCCAGGATCTTCTTCTATCCAGCCGCAAAGGATGTCGGGGCTTGTAGTCCATTCACATAGAGAGCCGTGTAAATGAATGACACGGCCGTGTGGGTCGAGCCCTGCACGGCTGCGCTGATTTTAAAAAGCGACAGCTAGTACTGGGAACTTCTTCCCATACAGCGGCTGCAGCATTGGGAGCATGTTGCACCCTAAAAAGGGTGACATTCCCAAAGGTGAACTTATTTTTTAAATCTGAACTATTCTCTGGCCTTGGATCCAGCAATGCCACATCCTGGAGCTCCCTGCCTGTGGCTGACCTTTTCAGTGCTATGGAGCGGAGCAGACGCGATTGTCTCACTGGATTTGATTGACAGCAGCGAAGCCAATGGCTCCTGCTGCTATAAATCTATCCAATGAGGACAGTGACTGAAACGGCTGGGCTTGTACACATCGCTGGAACGGATGGGCTCAGGTAAATAAAAAAAGGGGGGGGGGGGCTCTGGGGGAAGCTGCAGCAAAGAAGGTTTTTCACCTTAATGCATAGAATGTATTAAGGTGAAATGCCATAAGACTTTACAATCCCATTAATTCATATCATCGCCAAGGTATGCCAAGAATATAGAATGAGCTACACAATCCCAGATCATTAGAAACATTGCTGGCAGACAGAAGAGGAGCTTTTATTGCAGAAGAGACATACAGGGTTTATTGTGTAATATAAGCCGATCTATCCGCAGTGGTTTAAAATGGACTTTAAATGGCTAACCGACTCTTTTTAACCACTTTCTTACTGGGCACATATACCCCTTCCTGACCAGGTGAAATTTCAGCTTGTGGCACTGCATCACTTTAACTGACAATTGCGCGGTCGTGCGACGTGGCTCCCAAACAAAATTGGCATCCTTTTTTTCCCCACAAATAGAGCTTTCTTTTGGTGTTATTTGATGGCCTCTGCAGTTTTTTATTTTTTGCGATATAAACAAAAATAGAGCGACAATTTTAGAAAAAAAAAAATATGTTTTACTTGTTGCTGTAATAAATAGCCCAATTTTAGAAAAAAAAAATTTGTTTTCTCAGTCTAGGCGATACGTATTCTTCTACATATTTTTGGTAAAAAAATAATAAAAAAAAATCGCAATAAGCGTTTGGTTTGCACAAAAGTTATTGCGCTTACAAAATAGGGGACAGAATTATTATTATTATTTTTTTTTTTTTTTACTACTAATGGCGGCGATCAGCATTTTTTTCGTGACTGCGACATTATGGCGGAGACATCGGACACTTTTGACACATTTTTGGCGCCATTCACATTTATACAGCGATCAGTGCTATAAATATGCACTAATTACTGTATAAATGTGACTGGCATTAAAGGTGTTAATACTAGGTGGTGAGGAAGGGGTAATGTGTACCCTAAATTGTGCTCTAACTGTGGGGAAGGGGGGCGACTGGGGGAGGTGACCGATGCTGTGTCCCTATGTACAAGAGACTCAGATCGGTCTCCTCTCTCCCCTGACAGGACATGGATCTCTGTGTTTACACACAGAGATCCACGTTTTGTCCCTGCAGCCGCCGATCCCGAGTGCCTGGCGGACATCACGGCCGGCAGGCACGCGCATCGGAATGTCAGCGATGCGGCATGCACGCGCTGCCGACGGCGTCGCTCGCGCGCCCCCCAGTGGCCTGGCGGAGTGCAGGCCGTAAAAACACGGCTTGTTAGAGATTCAGGACATCCCTTCGGCCGTACAAAGTCGTACGGCCGTCGGGTAATGGTTAAAGAATACCATGCACTTCTCAATACTTGCTAATAAGGGTAAAATGGGCTTTTAACGCTTTCCTATTGGTTTGCCGTGTTGATGCTAAACAAGCAGAGCGGCCTTTTATTTAACCACTTGCTTACTGGGCACATATACCCCCCTCCTGCCCAAGTGAAATTTCAGCTTCCGGCACTGCGTCGCTTTAACTGACAATTGCGCGGTCGTGCGACGTGGCTTCCAAACAAAATTGACGTCCTTTTTTTTCCCCACAAGTAGAGCTTTCTTTTTGTGGTATTTGATCACCTCTGCGGTTTTAATTTTTTGCGCTATAAACAAAAAAGAGCCATGATTTTGAAAAAAAATACAATATTGTTTTACCTGTTGCTATAATAAATAGCCCAAACATTTTTTTTTTCTTCAGTTTAGGCCGATACGTATTCTACATATTGGTTTGCGCAAAAGTTATAGCGCCTATAAAATAGGGGACAGAATTATTATTTTTTTTTTTACTAGTAATGGCGGCGATATGCGATTTTTATTGGGACGGCGACATTATGGCGTACACATCGGACACATTTTTGGCGCCATTAACATTTATACTGCGATCAGTGCTATTAATATGCACTAATTACTGTATAAATGTGACTGGCATTGAAGGGGTTAACACTAGGGGGTGAGGAAGGGGTTAAATATGTTCCCTGACTGGGGGAGGTGACCCATCTGTGTCACAGATCGGTCTCCTCTCCAGAGACAGGACGCTGTCTCTGTGTGAGCCGGCAATGAGAGATGATCTCATATGTTTACATTTGAGATCATCTCTCATTGGCCGCACAGATCGCATAGCAAACGGCCACTCTGATTAGCCGTTCGCCACGATCGGTGATTGGCTGTGTCCAAGTGACACGGCCAACACAGAGTTTCCCCGCTGCGCGCTCGGTAGCTCGTGCGGGGAACGCCAAAAGGGGCGGACGTCATTCGGCTATAGCGCGGACCTCAGGTGGTTAAAGGATAAGACTGACCATACATGGAGTAAATCTCTTTCCTGGAACTGAAAGGCTACAAAAAATGTGCACTTATTTCTTAAAAGGTGAACATATCCTTTAAAGGGGTTGTAAACCCTCGTGAAAAAACACCTTGCAGTGTCCGCCCCCTGAGCCCCTGGTTTACTTACCTGAACCCCAATTTTCCAAGGGCGTGATGCCGCGTCGTTCTCCCCATGGCTGATAGGCTCTTCATTGGATAAATTGATAGCAGCACAGCCATTGGCTCCCGCTGCTGTCAATCAAATCCAATGATGCAGCCGCCAGGGGACGGGGCTGAGTCATGCACTCGGCGACTATGGGGCAAGGTAACCCCCTCAGAAGAGAGCTTCGCAGAGAGGGTTAGCTCTTGCGGGGAGGCACCATGGGACCCAAGAATAGGACAATCGTGGCCACTCTGTGCAAAAACTAACTGCACAGTGGAGGTAAGTATGACATGTTTGTTATTTAAAAGTTTTTTTTGCTATGAATGTTCTATCCCAAGTTCTTCTGTAATTTTGTTTCTTTATGCTTTTCTCTTTTAAGGTATCTTTAGTTCATGAGCCTTTTCTCGATCTTTCACTTCCTGTCTTGGATGACTCGGTAAGAAGGCATTTTAGCTAATTGCCACTTTATTTTATTATACATTCACATTTAGTACCCTTTTTTTTTTTTTTTTTTTTTTTTTTTATTAAAAGGGTTTGTAATAGGGAATCTCTATTTAACATGAAGAGACATTTTAGGTTACTATCGTCATTTACCGGGTCAGACAGTGCAGTGACTATCCTTGCTGAACAACTTCTGAGAACACATTTCTAAGTAGAAAGGCCACTCAAAGATTTGTCTGTGTACAGTGAACGGTTGTGTGTCTGAGACAGGAAGAATAGTAAAAGCGATATGAAGCCCTACTAAGCAAGAAGGACAGCATACATATGCAGCAAGCAAACATGGCTCCACATGCATGCTGTTCATACACAGATTGAGGTAAAGAGCCAATCAGCGGCTCTTTACCACATAATGAGCTGTGTCCAAACACACTACATATAGAAACAAATTCTTTAACGACTTGCTGACTGTGCTATAGCCGAATGATGGCTACCGCGTGTTTATCCAGTTCTGGTACGCCGTCATATGACGACTTCTTGTGATCGCGCCCACTTCGGGATGCAGGCGCCACATTCTGTGATCACTGGTTTCTCAGGATGCTGCTGATCACAGATTGAATGAATGAATGAATGAATGAAAACTTATATAGCGCAGCACATGCAAACTGAATCGCCTCTGGGCGCTTGTTGTTCCTGTCTCCTGATATCAAAAGAGATGAGTCTTGACCTTTTTCCTGAATGCTAGGTGGTTCTCCTCCAACCGAATGCTGATTGGTAAAGCGTTCCATAGTCTGGGACCTTGGATCGCGAATCTTCTATCTCCTTTGGACTTGTAGTTGGCTTTCGGAACCTGGAGCAGGTTTTGATTGGTGGATCGCAAAATGCGATTGGAATTATGAGCTTTTATTTTTTCGCATAAATAATGGGGGGCATTCCCATGGACACATCGATGCGTAAGACAGAGAGCTTTAAAAGCAATCCTGTCTTTAACTGGCAGCCAGTGAAGGGCTCTCAGTGAAGGTGAGATGGATTCCCAAGGTTTTTTCCCAGTCACAAGTCTGGCGGCCGTAATCTGAACGACTTGCAGACGAGCGATTTGGTACTTGGGGAGTCCGAGGTAAAGGGCATTTGCATAATCCAGTCTGGAGTTAACAATTGCTCCCACCACGACCGCTAAATCTTCTTTGGGGATGAAAGGGGTAAGTCTACGTAGTAGGCACACCAGATGGTGAGATCCGCTGACTACTGACCCTATTTGTGCGTCCATTGTCATAAAGGAGTCAAAAATGACCCCGAGACTTTTGACTTTGGCGCTAGGGGTGATGATTTTGCCCAAAATAGGCGGGGGTGTCCATGCTGTTGAAGGTTGATTCCTTTGCTTGGCGTGAAACAGAAGAAGTTCTGTTTTCGCTCCGTTGAGTTTAAGATAACTCTTTGTCATCCAGTTCTCTATCAAAGAGAGGCAAGTCTCTAGATTGAGGTGGTGATCCTTACTGTTGCAGATGCGGAAATACAGTTGCGTGTCGTCTGCATATGAGTGATAAAGCAGTTTTTGGCTGCTGATAATCTCAAAAAGAGGACGAAGATAGACGTTAAACAGCACTGGTGACAGAGGCGATCCTTGAGGGACTCCGCATGTTACTGTGCGTTTCTCAGATGTGAAGGGTCCTAACTTCACTGTTTGCGATCGGTTTTCCAGAAAAGAGGAGAACCAAGATAAATCGCCTTCTGCGACTCTGGCTACTTCAGCAAGCCGAGTCAGTAACAGTTTGTGGTCTACAGTGTCGAAAGCTGCGCTTAGGTCCAACAGAACCAGAAGGCAAGATTCTCCTTCGTCTGCGGCCTCGAGAACATCGTCCCATATTTTGAGCAATGCGGTTTCAGTCCCGTGTCCGGGACGGAACCCTGATTGCAATGGGTCAAGTAGCTTGTGGGTATCTAGATGCTGTTGCAGCTGTTGTACCACTACTTTCTCCATTACCTTTGAGAGTACATTGAGGCTTGTTATGGGACGGCGGTGAAGTGGGTCCTTTGGATCCAGATTGGGTTTCTTCAGGAAGGGTTGGATTATACCCTCTTTCAACTGTGAGGGCACTATGCCCTCCAAGAAAGACTGATTGATAAGCTGCGTGATGGGAGGAGCCAGGATGTAGGCGCATTCCTTCAGCAGTTTTGTGGGGATAATGTCATTTGGCGCTGTGCCATTACGCAGAGTACCAATGACATTCTTAGTGGTCTGAATGGAGATGGGTTCCAGGGTGAACTTGCCTGATATAGGAGAATTACTGTTGGTGTTGTGTGGGCGGCTGCAGGGGGGGCTGAGGGGGGGATTGTTTTGCTGAATGCTTTCACGGATTGCCTCGATTTTTATTAATGAAGCAATCCGATAGTTCATTGCAAAATTCTTGTGTGACCGAACTGGGGGCTTCAATACATCCTGGTTTCATGGTCTGAGTGACCATCTTGAAGAGTTCGCGGGGGCGGTTTAAGGCGCTGTTGATAGCCTCCGAAAAATAATTTTTCTTAGCTTGGAAAATTTCTTTGTGATATTTTCTTGTTGTCGCCTTGTAGATGGATAGGTTTAGTTCTGAAGAACATCTTTTCCAGGCAGATTCTGCCCTTCTGCGTTCTTGCTTCAGTAACGACAGCTGGTTGTTTTTTCGGATGCGGGTTCTTCGTTTCGGCGCTACCAAGTCAGCTGACTGTAGCATGGCCGAATTTAAGGCATCCAGATTGAGGTAAATGGCCAATTAGCGGCTCTTTACTACATAATAAGCTGTGTCCAATCACAGCTGATCATGGAGGTAAACAGAAGCAGGTTATCGTGACTCCTTCCCTCAGATTCACAGCGTGAGGAGAAGAGAAAACAATCAATAACTGGCTTGTGTAAAAGGGACATAAACACTGATAAAAACAGGATAAATCTATGGGAAAAAAAACAAGCTTACTTATCGACTAGCTTGCAGACAACCAATTAAACCTATCTAACAGTATGCATTAAAAATAGGGGTTTAGTCCGCATGCATTTGCAAATGCATGCGTAAGCCACAGAGCCGAGCTCGCCAAGGCACCCTGGTATCTGTGGTCCCTAACACTAATAAACATAAACACTGCATGTGCCTCCCACAGTGGAGGCACATGCATTCTGATGAATAGGTGAGGGCAGGTGGACTGAAGGGGAGCCTACCCCTTTTTTTTTTTTTTATTTATCATCAGAAAAGGAAACCAGTCCGCACGGACCATCAACAAACAGTCATAATAAAATGCATACAGACATTCTATGTAGAGCACATAACAGCGACGAGTACAGGTATTAACAGAATTATGGACATTCTATGACATGTATATCCCCAGAGACAATCTTTCACTGTCCATCTGTCATTCATCCATCGGTCTCAAACGAGCCGGTTCCCCATCCCATTTTCCGTATTCTGCAGTAGAATAGAGTAGTAGTAGATAAAGATATAGGATAGAGCAAAGAAAGAGGGGGAAGCGGAGATGAAAAGGAAAGCGCCCCTAACGCCCCTAAGGGCGTATATTAAGTTTAGTTTCTAACTAAATCTCATTCTGTTAAGTTACTTCACCGGAATGCGACCCGACTGCGGTGGAGGCGGCGGGCTGCAGTCCGTCTCCCTGAGTCTCTGGCCTTCTTCAGAGTATCTGAAGATGTTGAATAGTTTCCACGTTTCCGAGTATGCCTCCTCTCTCTGCTGGCCAGACAGGACTAGATCCTCCATACGGCTGATCTCATCCACTTTATGCAGCCACATAGCAATAGTCGGCGGCCGGGGGGACTTCCAGAGAAGGGGAACGCAGGCCTTAGCTGCGTCCAGGAGGTGGCGCACTACTGATTTTTTGTACACCTTGGGTGACATGTCATGTGCGTGTAGGAGAAAGTAGGCCGGGTCATCCGGTACCATACTTCCCGTAAATTGTGTGATCCTGCGCACTTCATCCCAGAAGCTCCTAATCCGCGGGCATGACCAAAATATGTGTAACATGGTGCCCCTATCTTGTTGGCATCTCCAGCAGGTGGCTGCGGTGTCAGGGGAGCCTACCCCTTTTTAAAGGTGCAGGAGCACACTGAGCACCCAGGAGGTACCTTAATGGCTGCAAAGGTGTCAGTGTGTTGCCTGCCCAGTACACACGACAGTGAAACAAAAAATATGCAACTGCCCCCATCTATAGCTGGCCATTGCAGTAAGCAGCATTGGAAGGGTACATCAGTGTCCTGATCATCAGTGCAGTCCAGATATTGCCCACCAGTGCTACCAATCTGTGCCCTCATTGCCTCATCAGTCTCACCAATTAGTGCAGCCTATCAGCGAAAGAGAAAAATTTGTGTAAATTATAGAAATTTAGTTTGGGTACGGTGTTGCATGATCGCACAATTGTCATTCAAAGTGTAACTGCGCTGAAAGTTGGCCTGGGTAGGAAGGGGGTAAAAGTGCCCAGTAGGCAAATGGTTAAAGCCTGAAAACATTTTAATATACTGTAACATCACCAAATCTCCTGAGACTAGATGTCGGAAGCAGCAGTGCCTTAGATCTCACACCGCAGCTGCACAGTTATGAGACTATAGGCACAGGAGTGCCTTGAAGTGCTCTTATTCTGGAATAATTCAAGATAAAAAGTACATTTATTATGGTACTTCTTAGTCACAATTGGCATTTTATTTGTTCTTTGGAACATAGCAATTCTTCACTTTTTGAGTTTAATTCCTCTTTGAGAAAAGGACAAAATTCCCTTTTGTCGAAAGGTGTTATTCATACAAAAGTTTCCATCTATTCAAAGAAAAAGAACGATCTGTCCTTTATTGACTGGGGATGTCTAACGTGTCCCATAAGTCTGTGTGACATATTGTCATTGTAATGTGCTTTTATTTTAGCCTGCCAAGAAAAATACTACAAAATCGGCAAAAGCAGTCTGTGAAAAAAAGAATGAAAAAGAAAGCGATAATGACAGTTATGTAAAAGATAGGAATGATCAGCCTTCGGGGCCAAGTAAACACCTTCAGAAGAAAGCAAAAAAACAAGCCAAAAAGCAAGCCAAGGTACTCGGTCATTACTGTAAATTGTTGTCTTGAAGTGAAATTCTAAAATGAAAAACACAGATTTTTTTACAGTATCATGTTTCTGCTTGATGTTGTTTTGCCATTGTTTAAGCTAAAGTCTGTCCACCCAGAAATAAATAAAAATCCCAAAGTATTATAACTGTAGGGGCAGGCTGGTGATATTCGCTGTCACCAGCAAGTGGTCTTATAGGTAAAATCTATATTTGCTGTTATATTTTGCTATATTTTTGAATGAAAAATCTTTCTTGGTGTCCATTGAGGAACAGTATTTCACCTTTGTCTATGTCAGTGGTTCTCAACCTTTCTAGTGCTGTGACCCCTTGATAAAATTGTTACTAAGTTGTGGGGACCCCCAACAGTAAGATTATTTTTGTAGTGTGGGTTGTCAGATTCCAAGGCAAGACAAGTAATTTGCGCCCCTAACCCACAGACATTTAGCGCTCCCGAGTTCCTTCTACTGGTAGAGTATTGAACCCCCTTATGGTACTTTTTAAGGATGTACCACTCTTTGTTCTCCTTTCTTTCCCTTTTACCACTCTCGGTCTTAAAAAAAATAAAAAAATGTTTTCCTTTCCATCTGGCCATCTTTCTTGTTCTTTTTCTTTCTCTTCCTTTCTTTGTTCCTCCCCCTCTTTCCTCTCCCTTCCATGTAGTCTCTATTTTTACTCCTTGGTGGGGGAGAATGGGTTGAGTAGCAGTGCTAGCAGGGAGTTGGGATCAGTGGCAGGGCTGGCGGGGAGTTGGGATCAGGGGCAATGCTGGGGGGAGTTCTGATCTGCCAACTTGGGTGCCTTTGATCAAGGTCATCTGCTGATCTGAGAACTGTAGTGGGGACTTTTAATGGCAACTATAATCACAGGTAGTGTTACTCACTGTGTCTTCAGCTCTGTGGTGTCTCGTAGCAGTAACACCTATGCCGAAATCAGGAGATAGGGTCTCCTCTAGCCCCTCCCACTTCACATTCCCCACCAGTCGGCTGACCTCTAGTCTCTGCCCCACCAGCCATGCCGTAAATTGAATGGGCGGCTGCAAAGTGGCTGGGAGAGCAGAGCAGGCTTCAGGAACAGCCCAGGATTTGGTGACCCCCGAGCGGGTCCCGACCCCCAGGTTGAGAACCACTGGTCTATATACTATTGTCTACAAGTAGGATAGGACACTGGCAAATTAGGTAGGCCCGCCCAGCCTAACCCTTTCTACTACCGGCATGCCTCCGTTTTGTAGCAAAGTACAAAGAGCATGAACATAAACACAGAGGACTGGGACCTATGTCCCTCATTGGACAAAAAATAAATACATTTTTTTACAATGAGTACAGGAATCCTATTTTTTTCACAGGCAGTTTTCAGGCGGTTTAGCGTCAGAAATAACGCCTGTACAGCACCTGAAAAATGCCTCCCATGCTGCCCGAATGTAAATGGCCAAGTGCTTTCACACTGGGGCTGTGCGCTTGCGGGACGTTAGAAAAAGTTCTGCAAGCGGCATCTTTGGGAGGTTTGAAAATGGGCTCTTAAAACGCCCTGCCCACTGAAATGAATGGGCAGCACCTCCAAAGTACCGCAACACAGGGCTTTTACCCCTTCTTTGGCTGTTAGCAGGGGTTAAAAGTGCCCGCTATTGGGTTAAAAGGGCCACTAAAACGAGTGTTGCATTAGCGCTAATGCTCAGGCGGCCCCAGTGTGAAAGTAGCCTAAGAGACACAGGAGGTGTTTCACCTTCAGGACATCCTAAAGCAGTCTGACTGTGGGGTGGGCAACACAGCAGATGCCAACAGGCCCAAGTAAAAAAACAGGATGGCATCAGATGAGGAGGCTGCAATGTCCATATGATAGAAAGTGTAAATAGAAGAGCAGGTGACAGCTTTGCAAATCTGAAAAACTGTTGCTTAATGTGGAGAAGCTCAAGAAGTATTCACTAAATAATAGAGTGCGCCTCGACAGCAAGGAGAGGAGCCTGAACCTTAAAGGGGTTGTAAAGCTTTGCGTTTTTGCACCTTAATGCATCCTACGCATTAAGGTGAAAAAACATCCATTGCTTACAGGCCCCCCCAGCCCCCTGTTTACTTACCTGAGCCCTCGAAAGTCCCCTGTTGTGAACACACTGGCTTCTTGGCCTGGGTTTCTCAGCTCTTCATTGGATGATTAATAGCAGCGCAGCCATTGGCTCCCGCTGCTGTCAATCAAATCAGTGACATGGCACGCAGGGCCGAATGATAGTCGGAGGCTATGGCCGTCGACTGTATCACAGGAGCGCACCCGCAAGCTAATCCCCTTGGGAGAGCACTTCTCAGAGGGGGGTTATCTCTTGCAGTGGAGGAGCTGAGACAGCGGCCATGGGACCCCAGAAGACGAGGGCCGGGGGCCACTCTGTGCTAAATGAGCTGCACAGTGGAGGTAAGTATGACATCAGCTACCAGCTACGACTGGGGTCTTGTGTTCTGATTGGATAGATTGATAGCAGTGCAGCTATTGGCTTCCGCGGCTGTCAATCAAATCTAATGATGTGGGCGTCAGGGCGCGGGGCGGAGTCCTGCTTTCTGTGTTATTAGACGCAAAAGCAGGACACGGGAACCAGTGGTGTATTCAGGTTTTGTGCTGCCCTAGGCCTGACTAAACTCGTGCAACCCCTAATTTAAATATGATCCACCCCTTCCTGTCAAGGTGACACTTCTTCCTGTTTAAGACCCGCCCTGGAAACTTTCCAGTGGGGACACTAGTTCTGAGGGCCTTGGGGGGAGGGGATTCCTTTAATCTGCAGAGATTTCCTCTCGCTTCTTGTTTAGTTATGGGGCAGGACATAAAGAAAAAAGGAACGGATGGCAAACAAATAAAAATAACCGGGGCTATAACCATCCCTTACTCTATCCATAACGGAAAAACAAGTGTACCTTATAGTTTCACTGATGGGCCCTGATGAGATGGCACTGCTAAATTTATGGAGGACTAAGAGGATATAACCATGCCAGTGGTGCAGCAGAAAACATGTAGCACAGTGATGGAGGGATGTGGTCCAGGCAATGAGTAAAGGATGGATTGGGGGCAGGAACAAATAAATCCATCTGTTTATTTTTCTCATCAGCAATCAACAGAAATACAATTAATATTCCCTAATATGTACAACTGGCACAAGCAAAGGATTGCAGGAGAGTCCTACTACCTACCTGATAGGTATAGGTGACCTTGTCGGTGTCCCTTGTGTCCGCACCATCCATATCATACCGACAGCAATCCGGCCGCTTTATGGGGACGGCCCAGTCCACCTCAGAAGACTGGTGCTGCACTAAAAGTGTAGAGAAACCTGGCGGGGACTCTTTTCATGCTGCCCTAGGCCTGGGACGTTGCTTTGCCTGCCCATGCCATTCTGCCGACGTATATGTATGTGTGCCAGTCGGCAAGTGGTTAATGGTACCAATACCATATATTATAATATTAAAATGGTTAACCAATACTCAAACACGATTTCGGCTCCAGCTGCTGTCAGTCAAAAACTGTGAGCATAGCCCGGGGGCAGGGCCAGTCCCACTGTCATTGTGTCATTGTCAATTAAGCTTTTCATATTTATGTAACAATTTAAAGAGACAGCGCACCCAACCAGCTATAGTGACATTTCTTTGGGTGTTGATGTATTTAAATACATTTTAGAGTGTTGCTTTCTCTGAGAAATTCTTTTCACTGTGTCATTTAACCACTTAAGCCCCGGACCATTTTGCTGGCCAAAGAGTAGGCCACTTTTTGCGATTCGGCACTGCGTCGCTTTAACTGACAATTGTGCGGTTGTTCGATGTGGCTCCCAAACAAAATTGACATCCTTTTTCCCACAAATAGAGCTTTCTTTTGGTGGTATTTGATCACCTCTGCAGTTTTTATTTTTTACGCTATAAACAAAAATAGAGTGAAGATTTTTAACAAAATGCAATATTTTTTACTTTTTGCTATAATATCCTCCAAAAATATAAAAAAAAAAAAATTTCCTCAGTTTAGGCCGATACCGTATTCTTCTACATATTTTTGGTAAAAAATCGCAATAAGCGTTTATTGATTGGTTTGCGCAAAATTTTAGTGTCTACAAAATAGGGGATAGTTTTATGGCATTATTATTTTTTTTACTAGTAACGGCGGTGATTTTTTCATCATGACTGCGACATTATTGCGGACACATCAGACACTTTTGATACGGTTTTGGGACCATTGTCATTTTTACAGCGAACAGTGCTATAAAAATGCACTGATTACTGTAAAAATTGCACTGGCAGTGAAGGGGTTTAAACTGTAGGGGGCGCTGAAGTGGCTTGCCGTGACACGTCACTGGTCGCTGTTCCTGATGACAGGGTACCGATGATCAGGGACATGTCACTAGGAGGAACGGGGAGATGTTGTGTTTACAATGACATCTCCCTGTTCTTCAGCTCTGTGACCCGATCGCGGGACACATGCGGACATTGAGTCTGCAGGTCCAGCGGGCACGGTCATGGAGTGTGCAACCACATGGCAGCAAGTGAAAGGGGATGTATATATACGCCTATTTGCGCAGCCGTGCCATTCTGTCAACGTAAAAATGTAATAGTCACCAAGTGCAGAAGTTTTTTTACACACTCGACAAAGTCAGTAAGGCTCTGGATCGAGCACGCACAAGTGCCCCATAGCAGGCAAGGGAAGGAGCCAGGAGCGCCGACGGGGGACCTGAGAAGAGGAAGATCAGGGCTGCTCTGTGAAAACCATTACGCAGAGCAGATAAGTATAACACGTTTATTTTAATGAAAAATTGTAAAGCTTTACAGTCACTTTAAGAAGCAAGAGATTTTAAAATTGAGAATTTTACAATTATATTGGAGACTAGAGAAAGGCTTAAAGGGTCACTAAAGGAAAATAGTTTTTTTTTTTCTTTAAAATAACAAACATGTTATACTTACCTCCACTGTGCAGTTCGTTTTGCACAGAGTGGCCCCGATCCGCGTGTTCTGGGGTCCCTCGGTGGCTGTCTCTGGTCCTCCCTGCAAGAAATTATCACAGTCATGCGAGAGAGCTTGCATGGTGATGAGTGCTTGCGGGCGCGCTCCCGTGATACAGCCGCTCACTGTATCACTCGGCTCCACCCCTCAGCGCGCCGCGTCACTGGATGTGATTGACAGCAGCGCCAGCCAATGGCTGCGCTGCTCTCAATCCATCCGCTCTAGCCAATCAGCGGCCAGGCTGAGCGGCGAAGAGGATCTCGGGGACCGAGCGCGGGACTTTCAAGGGGTCGAGTAAGTAAAACGGGGGCTTGGGTGGGGGGGCTACTGTCACATAAGGGGCTTGTCAGTACATACATATATACATGGTTAGGACACATGTTAATACATAAACACCTATTACACATCCCTACACACACCAGAAGTGGAAGAAGTAGCCATAGAGCCCCTTCCAGCCTTACAAATGTGGCCCGTGCATCCAAGTGGTCATGAAAGGATTAAATAAAAAAGGAAGCAACTCAAATGTAAATATACCAATTTTTTATTGTGTGTTTTATGAAAGTATAATTCTGGATCTAGACACATTTTTTCCTTTTCCAACTATATAAACCAAGAGTCCTTTGGTAAAATCAATTGGCCAGAAGTGAAGATCTAGTGATCCTCTCTCCCATTCGCTGACACACTTTTGACCAAGAGATTCCAAGCCTGCCCACCACGGCAAGGTAGACTCTTCTAGGGCAGGACCTACACTGACTACACTAAGCTACCCTACTGGATGCTAGTCATCCTTTTTCTAATGTTGTGTGTATGTTTGTAGTACAGCCTCATCCTATAATCTGTGTGTGCGATCTACTCTCTCCTAATTTGGTTGTCTGTCTGTGTGCATCTCTCTAAAGCATGGAGCGGTCAGTTTATGTACATCTGGACGTCCTCTGTTAGTGTAGGTCAGTGCATGCCAGTCCAGTGTGTGTCAGTAAATAAACGTTCATCAGTAATCAACAGAAAAAAATGAAATTAAGATTCCTTAATATGTACAACTGACACAAGCAAAGGATTGCAGGAAAGTCTTACTACCTACCTGCCAGATATAGGTGACCATGTCAGATATAGGTGACCATGTCAGTTTCCCTTGTGTCTGCAGTATCATACCAGCAGTAGTGCGGCTGCTTTATGGGGGCACCAGACCGATTTTTCTTGCGGCACAGTCCACCTAATAAGCCGATGCAGACTCTTTTCATGCTGCCCCCTGGAAAGTGCTGCCCTAGGCCTGGGCCTTGTTGGCCTAGGCCAAGATACAGCGTTGACGGAAACACGCCTGCATGGGTGTCCACGAAGGAGAGCACTTCTCTGGCGGGGCACTCGAAGGAGGAGCCAGGAGCGCCGCTGAAGGACCCCAGAAGAGGAGGATTGGGGCCCCTCTGTGCAAAACCAACTACACAGCGGAGGTAAGTATGACATGTTTGTTTTTTAAAACCCTGAACCTTTACAACCCCTTTAAGACAACAATTTGGACACTCATATTCCAGATGTGATACATACAAAGAATACCACTTGTGGGTAAAAGAGAGGAATGTTTCTAGTGGGTTTAAACCTTGGTTCCCTGTCTACTGATGTTGTAGTTGGTCCGAATGTAACCACAGATTCACTTGAAGTAACTGATAGGCCCAGGTACTGGCTAAACAGGTAAGGAAAATACCTAAAAAGGCATGGTCACCTTCCTCCATCAAAGCTAGCGCTGAAATCAGCTGGGCCCCTACCTTGGTGATCGATGACAGTTTTTTCAGTCCTAGTGGTTGTTCTTGCTAGCTGGAGGAGAGCAAGGGATTGCAAGTGACTGAAGTATGGCCAACCCATTCCCTAACCCCTTTTTGCTGGTTGTACACAGATATGCGACAGCATGGTGGTGGGTGTTTTTTAAAGTCAAGCTGCCACATATATGTGCACAGCTGGTACTGCTGTTCTGTGCTGGGTGCATGCTCACTTTGCTCCCACCGCACATCAGAAGCCAGTGGGATAGGCTCCCAATCACTGTAACAGCCAACCACAGTGATCACATTGGCCAGAAGACCATGTAACACCTTTGGTGTGGTACAAACTGTTAAAGGGCGCTCCCAACAGCTGGAAAGTGGTAAAAGTGTATAGACATCAGTGTAGCAGTATTTTTTTTTTCTTTAAGAAGTGATCGTAATAATACTGGCTATGCACGGTGTGATAAGTTTTCTTGTTCTACTCCTCTTCTGTAAGCTATATTGGTACACTATGACTGAAATTTGTTACCATTCTGCAGACTCAGCGGCGACAGCAGAAGATACATGATAAGACCGTGCTGCTGAATGATCCGAATGTGAGTAATAATGAGGATGAAGATTTTATCCCTGACAATAACAATGTGCTGGATAATAACTGTGAGCAGCAAGAGGAGACCTCAACCAATGGACTGTCTGCTGGGATAACCAGTGAGGTAGATATGGAAGAGAAAGAAGATCTAGGACATTTGGAAAACAAAGAAGCATGCCAAATGAACATGGAAAATAATGCTGAGGCCGGCTCTAAAATTATGGAAAACCAAAATAATTCTGTGACAGAAGAACAGGAAAATAGTCATGATCTGAATCAGGGAATCCCACATAAGTCTGAGCCTAGTCTGGAAAGTGAGGGTCAGCCCAGCAACAAAGTGACTGCGGTTCTGGAGAATGGAGACGTCGGTCAGGCCAACATAGATAGTGATGAGGTGCAAGAGGAGAGGTCTGAGAGTCCTGAGACTGAACAGGATTCAGTGGATGACCAGCTAACAGAAAACCTAAATCGGCTTAATTTGAGTTCAGATCTAGAAAGGCTAAATCTGAGCTCAGATGTTGAACTTAATGACATTGAGATTCAGATTATAGAGGAAGTGCCCACCCCACAGATCTATGAAGTGGTGAATGAAGACCCTAGAACTGCCTTTTGCACCCTCGCAGACCGCAAGGAGCTTCAGCTGGATGAATGGTCAGTCCTCAGTTGTCTCTATCAGTTCACTCGCAAGGAGGACCTGATGGGGAACAACCAACTGCTGTGTAATACGTGTACACAGAGACAGGCCAAGACAATAAAACACCACAATAAAGGTAGGAAATGCTGAAAGTGCCTATGTTCCACACATCTGGTGTTCTTTTTAGTAGAGGTTAAAATAATGTGCTTGAGCCTGTAAGATTTTATGTAGACTGTGAGCAGGTTTTTTTTGTTAACCACTTAAGGACCGGAAGGATTTGCCCCCCTAATGACCAGGTCATTTTTTGCGATACGGCACTGCATCGCTTTAACTGAAAATTGCCCGGTTGTGTGGTGCTGTACCCAAACAAAATGTATTTTTTTTCCCCCAAAAATAGAACTTTCTTTTAGCGGTATTTGATCACCTCTGCAGTTTTTATTTTTTATATATTTTTTTTTTACATTTTGTTATAATAAATATTCCCAAAATTAAAAAAAAAAATCTTCATCCGTTTAGGCCAATATGTATTCTACATAATATTGGTAAAAAATCGCAATAAACGTATATTGATTGGTTTGCGCAAAAGTTATAGCATCTACAAAATAGGAGATATATTATTTATTTACTTTTTACTAGTGATGGCGAACGATTTACAATTTTTATCTGGACTGCGACGTTGCGGTGGACAGATCGGACACCTTTGACACTTTTTTGGGACTATTGACATTTATACAGCGATTAGAGCTAAAAATAGCCACTAATTACGGTATAAATGTCACTGGCAGGGAAGGGGTTAACGCTAGGGTGTGATCAAGGGGCTAAGTGTTCCCTAGGGAGGTGCATTTAACAGTGGGGGGAGTGTACTGACTAGAGTTGGAGAGAGATGCTGTTCCTGATCATTAGGAACAGCAGATCCCTCTCTACTCCCATGTCAGAATGGAGATCTGTCTGTTTACATTGACAGATCCCCATTCTGGCTCTTTGAGGGGCGAACATGAATGACCGGTGGACATCGTGGATGCCAGCCACAAGCATCAAATTGTGGGTGTGCACGTCCCCTATCGTTTTTAAAGCGGCCGGCATTACACGCAGCCTTGCCAGCCTGCCACAGTATAATGACCTGGTCAGCAAGTGGTTAATGAAGGCCATGGACAAACTACACGGGAAGGAATTTGGCTTGTCTTTCAGATTTCCATGACAGTTTCCCTTTAAAGCTTCATTTGCACTGGGTCCATCCCTGTACTGCATGGGTGAATCTTGTGGTATTGGAATAAGGTGAAATACTTTCCTTATTCTTCCTTTGTGCTGCATGACCAGTCCCCCCAAACTGTGTCCCTTCGCTACCTGACTAGTCGCAGCTCTTCAGTGTCATCATGTACAGATCAGGACAATGGTCCTGCGTTGTATGTGAGGATGCCAAGGGCCCAAACACATTCCAGGAACAGGAGCCGGGCAGTCTTGTGACCGCACATCAGCAATGTAAACAAAGGCATTTAGCTGCAGATAAAAAAAAAAAACCTGTGTAGAACATGGGCTAGCAGGAATTGAAATCACTAACTTATTACAGACTAAATAGTGCCGGGAGGGGAAGAGACAGCTCCCTACACAGACTCTTGAGCTGACAGAGAGGTATGGGGAGAGAGAGAGAGTAGCACAGCAGGATGAGAGGTACGTAACCTGACCACAATATCGTGGATCAGCAGCCATGATTACTGTGGTCAGCACACTGAGAGGGACACAGGAACAGGCAGAATCAACCAGGTAGATTACAACATAGAAATGGACAAATGACACCGCAGAAGCACTATGTGGTTTTAGACCCCTGCTTCAAAGGAACAGTAACTTTTTTTTTTTTTTTGAGTTACAACCACTTTAACTCTGTCCACGTTTTTAATTTTTTTTGCCATTTGTATACCTTTGGAAATAATTCCCTTCACTTCCTGACCTGTAGACACAACAGACACGAGGTGAAGAAATACCATCTTAGACCATAGTCACTCGACCAAGTGTTCCCACTGAAAGGCCACCTATCTGCTTATGGCCACTGCAATGGGGGAAACCCTTAAGGTTTGTCTAGTGTTGTGGACCCTTTCTCTTGCTCTTCAGCAAGAGGTAATAGAGATGTTGCTGGACATGTCAATAGATGTGAGACCAGCCCACCATACTGAAATAATTCAGTTAAAGAACCTTATTGTGCAGCTGTAAGTGTTCATGGTTGTGAAATTTACCAAATTTTGTGTCTTTTCTCCGTAGAGAAGAAGTTTGTTTACACCAACGCCAAGAAACAAATGTTGGTCTCGGCTCCACCTCCTATCCTGACCCTCCATTTAAAGAGATTTCAGCAGGTATGTATTCTGTGGTGGCCCCTTTAGAGGACTGCAGTGCAGATGTCTGTGATAAACTGGCATAAACTATGAATATTTTTTTTCTTTTCTTACACTTGTAAATGGATTATTTCGATGGCTTTGCTCTCCATTCAGGCAATGTAGGCACCTGCCTGTAGTAACCAGGGGGGAGCATATCAGATGACTTTAGTATTTTCAGCTAACCATGTTGCCAGTATTAGGCTGATAAAAGGAAGGGCAAAGCTGCATTATTATAACATTTTTGAATTTTTTTGCATTAAGATGAAAACCTGTAATGTTCAGATATAAATATACAAGCTGCTGTCATTATCCTCAATCTGCTTCACCACTTTGTGGGTGGCATGGTTTTTCTAGGTCACTGACTAAGTAGTGAACCAGCAGCAAGTTGACCCCCCATGAAGTCTGCTCCTTTTTAAATAATTTGAAAGTGGCCGCTCCTGTATTTTAGTGCTCAGGCGTTTACTTTGAAAAGGAAATTGAAGGGGTTGTAAACTCTCATTTATTTTCACCTTATTGCATCCTATGCATTAAGGTGAAAAAACTTCTGTCACTGGGCAGCCCCTCTGTTTTACTCACCTGAGCCCATTCGTTCCCCCGCCGGAGACGTGCCTTTCTGGCCTGGGGTTCTCGGCTCTTGACTGGATAGATTTATAGCAGTGCAGCCATTGGTTGCTGCTGCTGTCAATCAAATCCAGTGATGCAGGGGGCAGGGCTTAGTCCAGTATTCTGTGTCTATAGATGCAAATGCTGGGCTCGGGAGCACACACGGTAATCCACAGGGAGAGAGCTTCTCCTGGAGGGTTAACCGATGCGCGGAGGAGGTGGGAGCACCGTTGGGGGGGACCCCAGAAGACAAGGATTAGGGCCACTCTGTGTGAAACGAACTGCACAGTGGAGGCAAGTACGATATGTTTGTTATTTAAAAAAATAAGGGTGTATACCCCCTTTAACTGTGGAAGCCTTTCCATGAAAAGACAAGCAGCAAAGGACTGGTCACCAGTGTTCTTGTGGTGTAGGTTCAGCTGATTGTTTCCATGTTACTGACTTGCTATACTTGGTCTGCATGGTGTAACTGTGTTTGAGCAGCCAGAGCTTTGTTTCCTCATGTCACTTTACAAAAGTAAAAAAACACAAAAAAAATAAACACATAGCAACCAAGCAAAGGTAGAGGAACAAGCCCCAGTTTTGCTCTGGGTCCTGTAGTTTGTAGCTAGGTCACAGAGTAGTATCCAGAGAGTCTGAGCTGCAGTGCACATTTCTGTTACTTTACTGTGCATGCTTACAAGAGTTAGGTGAACACTGAAGACTCATCACTGTCTTCCTTCACTGTCCTGCCAGCAGGGTTTCAGTGCAGAACAGTTAGGCCAGGGACCTGGCTATTCTGGCTGGTAGTGGTTCCTGGATGAAAATACTGCCTGAACAATTATTACAGATCCTTTGTAGGTCAGACATGCTCTTATATTTATTTTAATTATTGATTTAGCTGCTTTCATGGAGTTTAGCTTTAATAGAGGTGTATTATGGTATTAACATGATCCAGCATCAATAACGTTGTCGGGTTTAGACTATTGAACTATCTGATTTTTATTTGCTTTAAAACTAACCCAAGTGGTAAGCTTTCTTTCTTTCAATCACCAGAACGGTTTCAATCTTCACAAGATTAACAAACACATCAAGTTCTCGGAAGTCATTGACCTGGCTCCCTTCAGTACAGTAAAATGCAAGGTCAGTAGCAATTGCCACAATATCGGTGTCACCCAATGTTTCTTCTAATGACCGTACTCTTGGGGGTAGATATGGAAGTGCAACGCCTGTTTTAACCCCATTTGTGCCGATAATTGCACTGCGTGCATTGTAGGGCATTTGTTGTGCCTCCCTATTGATTTGCACGTGATGACATATGGGGGTAAACTCTGCCATGGCCAGAAATTGAAGCCCATGCCATGTTAACATTCCTATCCACTGCCTATTGCAGCTTAAAGTGATATTGGCTTTAAAAATAAATAAATGTCATGTCCTACTTTATCTGCTTTTGTGTAATGGTTTTGCACAGAGCAGCCCCGATCCTCCTCCTCTTATGTCCCCTGCCGTTGCTCCTGGCCCCTCCCACCTGTCCAGTGACCCGCAAAGCAAGCGGCTTGCACCTGAGCATGCTCGCTCCCAATCCACTGCTCTGTGTGTCCATTCACACACACAGCCTCGGCTTCCACTCTCTCCTCATTGGCTCACTAGCTGTGATTGACCACAATGGGAGCCAATGGTGTCTGCTGTCTGAGCCAATGAGGAGGAAGATCCCCCAGCGAGCTGAGGCTCTTGTGCACATTGCCAGATCATGAAGGGGCTCAGGTAAGTATTAGGGGGGCTGCTGCACACAGAAGGTTTTTTTATTTTAATGCATAGAATCCGTAAACAACTTTCTGTCTTGAGAATCACTTTAAGGGAGGGCGGTTAGCAGGTGGCAAAAATGCGGCTTAATCGCAAATCTTTGCTGCCCTCCAACCGCTAGTCTAAATGAGGCCTTACAGTGGAAATGGATGGCTTTGTACTGGACAGATATGGTACTCCTATGTAAAGCTGTTATAGCCAATTTGTGGAATTTACAATTAGCTAGAATGTGTACCATTCATGAATGAGGGATCAATAACGGATCCTTTTGTCTTGGGAGGAAATGGCTGTGCCCCTTTTTCATGTTGTCATAGATGGGGCCCCCTATTGCCATGGATGTCCAGATGCAGTAGCTCAGAAGCCAGACAGAGGACTACTGCAGTACTGTATGAGGTGGTTGCAATTGGAGATAAAATTCCAGCAGGAATGAAGAGAAGGGTCTTGTTTGAAGAAACAGTGCCAGCAAAAAAAAAAAAAAATAGGTGAGCTGACACCAGCAAACCAGATGCTGGTACTAGGAGGCCAACTGTGTTTTGCCAGTGTCCATTCCTCCTCTAAGTGGTAATATAACCAAAAGTTTAGGCCTTCGTGTGTCCCTCGATGGACAAGAAAATATACTGTATTTATTGGCGTATAACACTCACTTTTTCACCCTAAAAATCGGGTGCAAAAAATGTGTGCGTGTTATACTCTGATACTGCAATTTGGGCTGCCTCAGAGGAAACGGGAAGGGGGGCGGGACGATCGCCATCAGATTACATACAGCGAGAATCTCCTGTTTACTCAGAGGCCACTTTAATAGGAACTCTCCTGGGACCGACATTGGACCAATGTTCTGTCTATCATAGAAGCCTGTCCAGGAGGCAGGACTTTGTATTAAAGAGACTGCCGAGTAAACAGGAGATTCACGCTGTATGTAATCTGACGGCGCTGTTCCCGCCCCCTTCCCTGTCCCCTCCGAGGCAGCAGTACCTTATTCCTGTTCAGTTTTAAATGATATTGCAGAGATTTACTGTGTGTGTGTGTGTGTGTGTGTGTGTATGTGTATATATATATATATATATATATATATATATATATATTATTAACACAGGGTAAATGACAAAAAGTAAAAGCAATGCTTAAAACTACTTGTCATCCACCAGGCAGCGCTAGTGTATATGTCTATTGCAACATATATATTACATCAATAATCAATCAATATCCTGGTTTAGTGTATGTTATATACAGATTTCTACAAAAGAGAAAACAAATAGTATAATGAAAGCATCAAACAGTCCAATCAATCCCAAGAAGATGAAAGCAAGATCTTGTTGTTGCCAGAAGATCCACCACCACTCGTGTAAAGAGAAAGGAGGGGGGGGTGTGGATAGCAGCCCCCTCTTAAGGAAGCCTCTTACCAGCAACCAAATAGACAAAAGCCTTAAGAGAGCCGGATCCAAGATGATCTCACTGTGCGTCTCCTCACTCCAAACAAGTGGATACTCAATGTTCAGCAAGCAAAAACAAAGCGAACGGACATAGTGTGATACTGTTTAAACCTTTAATTCACCTCTGTATATATAAAAAATCCATATAGATGTACACTCATAAACATTCGAATATAAACCAGCATGTAGTCACATTCATTGCGGCCGCTCTTTCTAGATCAATGGTCGGCGTCTCCTACCACTCTGTGCTTAGCAGGGAGGTGGATGCGCTCCTCTCCCACAGTTCTAGGCGTCCTTCACTCACGTTACTGGGTTCCGCCCTGACTAGTTTCGTCATTCGACATCATCAAAGCCACCCCTTTGATGATGTCGAATGACGAAACTAGTCAGGGCGGAACCCAGTAACGTGAGTGAAGGACGCCTAGAATTGTGGGAGAGGAGCGCATCCACCTCCCTGCTAAGCACAGAGTGGTAGGAGACGCCGACCATTGATCTAGAAAGAGCGGCCGCAATGAATGTGACTACATGCTGGTTTATATTCGAATGTTTGTGAGTGTACATCTATATGGATTTTTTATATATACAGAGGTGAATTAAAGGTTTAAACAGTATCACACTATGTCCGTTCTCTTTGTTTTTGCTTGCTGAACATTGAGTATCCACTTGTTTGGAGTGAGGAGACGCACAGTGAGATCATCTTGGATCCGGCTCTCTTAAGGCTTTTGTCTATTTGTTTGCTGGTAAGAGGCTTCCTTAAGAGGGGGCTGCTATCCACACCCCCCCCTCCTTTCTCTTTACACGAGTGGTGGTGGATCTTCTGGCAACAACAAGATCTTGCTTTCATCTTCTTGGGATTGATTGGACTGTTTGATGCTTTCATTATACTATTTGTTTTCTCTTCTGTAGAAATCTGTATATAACCTACACTAAACCAGGATATTGATTATTGATGTAATATATATGTTGCAATAGACATATACACTAGCGCTGCCTGGTGGATGCTAAGTAGTTTTAAGCATTGCTTTTACTTTTTGTCATTTACCCTATATTAATATTCTATGATACCAATCGGGTATTTTTAGGTAGCAGCTGACTACTGAGAAGTGGTAATACAAAGTTCTTTTAGATTTTGGTGGCTTGATATTCCAAGAGCGCTTGTTTGATCTGTTTTGGGACAGTGCTCCTTTTTCTCATCACCGATTACTATTAGAAATATATATATATATATATATATATATATTTATTTATTTGCTCAGACATTCACTTTGTCTTTTTTTTAAGTCCTAAATCTACCCTGTTGTATATAATCATAACAGTGTGCCTAGGCTGGGTGTAAAAAAACAGTGAAAAAGAGATAAGTCACCTGTTCAACTTTACTTTATCCTTCGGATTTCTCCCTGTCGACAGACAAAGCATGGCGTCTGCCATTCCCTGCCTTATTCCTGTTCAGTTTTAAATGACAGGTGCACTTATACAATAAATATTCCTTGGCAATAGAGATTTTAGCAGATCCATCTGGATGTGTTACAGTATCCTCATAAAACAGGAGGTAGGCCTGTGAGGTCAGCACTTTGTTTAGTGGTACCGATTGTACGTAGTTGTCGCTGATGTGGAACCAATGACCCTTTGTACGCTCTTTAATCGGCAATGAAAATAAGTAAAATATAAATTTATGCTCACACCTTTATCTTATGGGGTTGACCTTCTGAACCACCCATATATTATCTTACTTTCAGTAAGTTGCCCCCGAAGTACAAGGTCCCACAGATGAGGGTTTGGGGTTCGCGATTTTACATAGGCAGTGTAGTGTCCAGAACGCATGGTCCCGCTGTGTTCAATCACTCCATACAAGGAGTGGGCATTGGTCAGGCTGCATTCATGGCAATGATGAGGCTGCATGTGGACATCGATCCAGCTGCATTGATGGGCAATTGTGAGGCTGCAGATGGGCAATTGTGAGGCTGCATTGATGGACACTGATCCTTATTGTGCTTCAAAGTTCTCTTTTTAAAATAGATTTTTCTCTTCCGTTTCATGATCCTCCCTTTTAGAAGATTGACTAGGCAGAAAGAACAGCATGTGAAGTGTTAACACACTCCACCAGTACAGTATCTCCCAGGGGGCGGATCCCCCGGGTACATCCCCCATTCTCTGCTCTGCAGCCTGTTTTTTTCTGCCTAGCAGGAGATGACATGGCTCCTCTGGGCCCATGTGCTTTGAGGTTTTTTTTTTGCAATTTTCTTGCTTTTCTTTTTTGTTTTTTCCTACATTTTTGTATCCTGGGATCTACAATCAACTGCCGACTGGGTGACAGGCTGGATCCTCGATCCTTGTAGTTCCCCCATGCTCTGCCATCGAGCGTGTGCCGGCCTTTAGCTACGTGCTGGGCCGTCCACGACATACCCCTTTGCTCCAGGGGTGGCTGGTGAGCTATATGCTCCAGGGCACACATATGACCGGGCTCTATGTCCGTGTCAGTGTTCCGGGCCGACAGCCATGCCTTAACTGCGCGGACGTTGGATCTGTCTGGGATGCCTCCAACCGGTGGTCGCAGGACGGGTAAGTAGCAGTCCCCTTGCCTCCGCATGGTGGTGCGGCTGGTGCATTCCTGAGAGGTCGATCGGGGGTCCGCCCTACTTTCTTCTCTCCCTTTTTGTCCCTCCTTCCCCGCATTCTGGGGCCGTGTGCTGGGGGGTTTCGCCTGGGGGGCTCCGTCCTGTGGCTGGGGGCTGCAGCTGTTGTCAAGGGTGTTGTGTGCTTTTATTGATGCTGTGTGTGCGGGGGGAGCCTGCCCGGGGTTCCTGGGTGTTTTGCCATGTTTACTGTTCTTTACTGTTTTGTGCTGTGTTTTACTGCACTGTGTACGGCCGCCATTTTGCCGGTGACGGGCGCCTTTATTGCCGTTCAGTGGCCATTTTCTTGTAGCCTGCATGCTGTTTTTGCATGTCAGTGGCCATTTTGGATGGTTTTTTTTTGCCTCTAGTGGCTAAAATAACGGCGGGAACGGCTCCAGCACAATTCCTAGGGACGGCAAAGCATGGACAGCACTCTGGGCAGATAGCAGCAGCAGTACAGCCTGGTCGGGTGGTGAGTCCTCTGGGGGGTCCCCTGCTCTCTGCTGCGGCCGGGAGGGTGCCTGTGGATCTTGCTTTGCATTCCAAGGGTGGCATTAGGGTGGGTCAGCATGGCATCTGAACCGGAGGCTTCTGCCCCAGACATGCCAGAGTTAACCCTTAGTGCCCCTGTACCTGCGGTCTCTGTGGGTGCTTAGACGGAAGTCCTTGAGGCGTTTGTTGCCAGGATTGAAGCGGCGCATGGCCAGAGGGGGGGTAAAAAGCTCCCCCACCTTCTTCTGGGGATGTATCTGACACGGAATCGGGCCCTGCTACTGCTTTCGGCCCTGGTTTTGTGGTGTCAGAGGATGCAGGCCTAGTCCACACAGACAGTGAGGATGACTCTGCTTCAGGGTCAGCGCATGATAGGGCACTTGTTGGAGCTCTTATCACTGCGGTGCGGGATACTCAAAAAATTGAGGATTCGGCGGAGACATCAGAGATGTCGGTCCCTTTTGGGTTCCGCAAGCCGGCCCGCACTGCAAAAGTGTTTCCTTGTGTTCCTTATCTGGAAAACTTTCTGTACAAGGAATGGGGAAGGCTTTTTCTGTCCCAAAATGCTTTGCGGTCCATTACCTTTTGAGGAGGATTTCCTGAAAAAGTGGACCTCTCCTCCTTCAGTGGACCCCCCTGTGTCCAGGCTGAACAAGTCGACCACATTGCCTGTGGAAGGGGCTCCCGCTTTTAAGGACACTGCAGATAGGAGAGCGGAGGCTGTGGCCTGCTCCATGTTCACAGTGGTGGTGTTGGCGGTGAGACCGGTTTTGGCCGGGGCTCTAGTGTCACAGACGCTTACCGAACGGGCAAAATTGCTGCTTTAGGAGTTGCAGGCGCATGATGCCCCTGCGGACTGTGTGGAGCTGGCCGACCAGTTGGTGCAGGGCCTAAAGTTTGTCTGTGAGTCAGCCCTGGATACGCTTTCGTTGGCTGAAGTGTTGGTCTGCGGACCAGTCTTCTAAGAAGGCCTTTGTGGACTTGCACTTCAAGATTCAACAGCTTTTTGGGGCGTCCCTGGGTGACATCATAAAAGATGCCACAGGAGGTAAGAGCAATCTGCTCCCACAAACTGGTAAGGGTAAGGAGCCTCGCCGTAGGCAAGGGCTCTCCTTTGCTGCCCCCAAGCATTTTTTTTTCGTCCGCCCGGTGCGGCAGGTAAACGTTTCCAGGGTGCTAAGGCGCCCGCTGAAGGGCAGAAGTGCCACTGGTCCCGCAAGCCCAACAAGCCTGCTTCCACATGAAGGTCTGCCCCCGCCCGTCTCTCGGGTGGGGGGCCGACTTTGCGGCTCGGTGGAGGTCTCTTCTTTCCGACCGGTGGGTTTGCGAAGTAGTTTCCTCGGGGTACAAGATAGAATTTCTCTCTTGTCTGCCAAACAGATTTTATCCTTCCAACCTCCAGCTTCCTCCAGAACGTCGGGAGGCCCTGTTTGGGGCTGTTCAGGATCTGCTGGTCAGGGGGGTGATCGTGCCGGTTCCTTTACTGGAACAGTTTCAGGGGTTTTACTTCAATTTGTTTGTCGTCCCCAAGAAGGAGGGGGTCCATCCTATCCTGGATCTCAATGCCCTCAACTTGTCAAAGTACAAAAGTTCAGGATGGAGTCGGTTCATTCTGTAATAGCGGCACTCCATTAGGGGGATTTTCTGGCATACTTGGATATCAGGGACGCAAACCTGCATATCCCCATATGCGCAAAGCACCATAGATTTCTGCACTTTGCGGTTAAGGAGGAGCACTTTCAATTTGTGGCCCCTCCTTTCGGCCTGGCTTCGGCACCACGGGTTTTCACCAAGGTGCTTGCTCCGATTCTGGCCCTGCTGAGGCAGCGTGGGATCGCTATTGTAGGATACCTGGACGACCTTCTCCTGAGAGCTTCTTCAAGCTCAGAGTTAGAGGTGAATGTGTCTATCACCTGCCAGACTTTCCAGAAATTCGGGTGGCTGCCGAATGTTCAGAAGTCGGTGTTGGTACCGTCTCAGCGTCTGGAATACCTGGGGTTGGTCCTGGATTCCTCAGAGGTGAGAGTTTTCCTTCCAACGGAGAAACTACAAATGCTGCAATCTGCGGTTGGCGACCCAGAAGTGGTCGTCGCTTCGCTTTTGCATTCGAGTTCTGGGTCTGATAGTGGTCTCCTTAGAGGCGGTTCCATACGCTCAATTCCACACTTGAGTGTTACAGAGAGAAATTGTGTCCCGATGGGACAAGCTCCCTTCATCTCTGGATTACCAGGTCCGGGTGAGTCGCCTGGTCAGGTCCTCCCTAGTGTGGTGTTTGACACCTCCGGTACTTCGGGCCGGAAAGTCATTTCTGCCAGGCCATTGGACGGTCGTCACAACGGATGCCAGTCTCTCCAGCTGTGGGGGTGTCTGGGGGTGTTCGGTCAGCCCAGGGAGGCTGGACTCGGGAAGAGTCCCGTCTGCCGATGAATGTCTTGGAGCTCCGGGCGATCAGGCTGTGCCTCTCCAGGTGGTCTCTGAGACTGCAGGGCTGCCCCGTCAGGATTCAGTCTGACAACGCCACGGCTGTGGTATATGTCAATCATCAAGGGGGCACATGGACCGTGGCGGAAGTGGCGCACATTCTTCAGTGGGCCGAAAAGTACGTTCTGGCTCTGTCGCCGTGTACATTCCGGGGGTACAGAACTGGCAGGCGGACTACCTAAGTCACCAGATGCTAGACCAAGGAAAATGGTCGCTACACCCGTATGTGTTTCAGAATCTGTGTCTAAAATGGGGCACTCCAGACGTGGATCATCTGGCGTCCCGTCTCAATCGGAAGGTGTCACGGTTCGTGGCCAGATCAAGAGATCCATGGGCGGACAAGTCAGACGCGTTGGTGGCGCCTTGGAGTCACTATCGCCTAATCTACGCCTTCCCTCCTCTGATGCTTCTTCTTTGTCTGTTACGCAGAGTGGAAGCCGAGGGGATATCAACAATCTTGATCTCTCCGGATTGGCCCCGCTGCCCCTTGATCCTTGGCGCCTGCCTCTGCGAGAGGATTTTCTGTCACAGGGCCCTATCCTGCATCCTGCTTTACAGTCGTTGGCTTTAATGGCATGGCTATTGAGAGCCAGGTGCTGAAGGATCGAGGCCTGTCGGACTCGGGGATCTCTACCATGCTGCGGGCATGGAAGTCTACTTCCCGGAAGATTTACCATCGTACGTGGAAGGCTTACATCTCTATGTGTGAGGAGATAAATTGGCATCCTCGTACATACGTGATGTCCCGGATTCTGCTGTTCTTACAGCGTGGAGAGGAGCAGGCTCTTGCCCTAAGTACGATTAAGTGGCAGATTTTGGCCTTGGCTGTCTCTGGTGCGTACGTTTGTGCAGGGGGTTCAACAAGTCTCCGCCTGTGCGTCCTCCACTGTCTCAATGGGACTTAAATTTAGTTCTCTCGGTTCTTCAAGAGTCTCCATTTGAGGACATTCGGAAAATCCCTTTATTGACTCTTTCCCAGAAGGTGGTTTTTCTGGTGGCAATTGCATCGGTCAGACGGGTTTCTGAACTAGCGGCCTTGTCTTGCAAGGCCCCTTACTCGGTCATCCACAGGGATAAGGCGGTGCTGCGGCCGCAGCCGTCATTCTTTCCTAAAGGTTGTTTCGGCCTTTCACATTATTGAGGACATTGTTCTTCCATCCTTGTGTCCTCGGCCGGCGAACCAAAATGAGGCCACGTTGCACTCTGGTTTGTTTGGGGTGAAGTTGGTTTGCTGTGTGTTTCCCACCCCTCGATTTTTTGACACTGCTTGGGGACGTCCCTGATGTCAAAGTCTGCTGTGTCCGTCCATGAACGGAAGAGAAAATAGGATTTTTGTACTCACCGTAAAATACATTTCTCTGAGTTCATGGACGGACACCCCTCCTTTGTTTGTACTGCTTGTTATAAACTGAGGCTGCAGAGCAGAGAATGGGGGATGTACACGGGGGATCCGCCCCCTGGGAGGTACTGTACTGGTGGAGTGTGTTAACACTTCACATGCAGTTTTTTCTGCCTAGTCAATCTCCTAAAAGGCAGGATAATACCCTGATGTCAAAGGCTGCTGTGTCCGTCCATGAACTCAGAGAAATGGATTTTACGGTGAGTACAAAAATCCTATTTTTTTCCCTGAAACTTCCCTCCTAAAATTTAGGTGCGTGTTATATGCCTGTGCATGTTTATATGCCCATAAATACAGTAGTTGGTTGTTTAAAACTGCTGATATTGTAGGATGAAAGCATCCAAACACAGAATGTTCTAATTCTTTCTCTTCTTCCAGTATATCTCTGACGGAGAGGACAGACTTCTGTACTCCTTGTATGGAGTGATTGAACACAGCGGGACCATGCGTTCTGGACACTACACTGCCTATGTAAAATCGCGAACCCCAAACCCTCATCTGTGCGACCTTGTACTTCGGGGAGAACTTCCTGAAGGTAAGATAATATATGGGTGGTTCAGAAGTCAACCTGATAAGATAAAGGTGTGAGCATTAATTTCTTTTACTTATTTTCAGTGCCGATTAAAGAGCCTACAAAGGGTCATTGGTTCCACATCAGCGACAGCCACGTACAAGCGGTACCACTAAACAAAGTGCTGACCTCACAGGCCTACCTCCTGTTTTATGAGAGGATACTGTAACACATCCAGATGGATCTGCTAAAATCTCTATTGCCAAGGAATATTTATTGTATAAGTGAACCTGTCATTTAAAACTGAACAGGAATAAGACAGGGAATGGCAGAGACACCATGTTTTGTCTGTCAAAGTGACAGGGAGAAATCCGAAGAATAAAGTAAAGTTGAACAGGTGACTCATCTCCTTTTCACAGTTTTTTTACACCCAGCCTCAGCACACTGTTAAGATTATATGCAACAGGGTAGATTTAGGACTTTAAAAAAAAGTCAAAAAGTGAATGTCTGAGCAAAAAAAAAAAAAAATATATATATATATATATATATATATATATATATATATATATATATGCAGTAAATCTCTGCAATATCTGCACATTGCTTCCTGTTTTGTGTATTTAAAAATGCTGCAAGTACAGAAAAAAACTGTTGATCTGCCTGAAATCCAGTGAGCTCCTAATTTCATGGACTGAGCTGACAATCCTGCCCTAGCAACACTGAAATCCCAAACCCTGCCTGAGTTCATCCTTGCTAGACTACGGAACACCTACACCTATGTTATAGAGACTGGGGCGGTCTGTAGTCCAGTAGGGAAGTACTAAGGCAGGGCTTACAGTAGTTTGAAAGGCTTGTACACACGATCGGATTTCCATCGGACAAATCCGTGGAATTTTTGTCCGAAGGGTGTTGGCCATGAACTTGTTCTGCATAGATGGCAGAACTTTTTAGCCAACATGCACGAAACAACATGTTTTTTCAGCTCTTTGGCACCACCCTTTGGGCAACTTCTGCTAACATTGTCTGATGGTTAGTATTGGTTTGGAGCATGCGTGGTTGTACCTTGGATTTTATTCCGACGGACTTGTGTACACACGATCGGATAATCCGAAGGAACACATTTGTTGTCAGAGAATTTGAGAGCATGCACAGCCAACATTTGTTGTCGGAAATTCCGCCAACAATTGTCCGATGGAGCGTACAGACGGTCGGATTATCTGACAAAGCCCTTCCATCACACAATTGTTGGCGGAATATCCAATCGTGTGTACGGGCCTTCAGGATTTCAGTGCACGAGATGCTCTGTGTTTTCCGTTCAAATAGAAGTTAGGAGCACACTGGATTGTACACATGTAGTCAATGTTGTGTTTTTTTTATATATTTTTTATATATAATATATATATATCATATATATATATATATCACACCCACCCACCCAGACATGCATATGGAATAAGACTTAAACAGGTCTTAAGAATCTTAACTATAAAAAAATGCAATTTTATCTTCTTGTAAAGCTTTTTGTTTACTACTAAATGACAGGTGCATTTTACGTGTACCCTCAGTGTTCACCATTGGAGGTAGCTATGACGGGTCTGAACCAGCATTCATTGCTTACTGATTTAGCAAGATTGTAACAAACTTCAAATACTTGGTAGAGACCCAGCCTGCGAAGGTGGCTACTTCCATTGAAGGCAGACAGGTGCACTTCAATGATTTGCCTACAATTTTGGAAACCATGTGTGAAATATGTATATACAAAGCACAAGCATAGCTATTTTATTTTGAGGGGCCATTTCAGATGTCTCTTTATTATCAGCCCTGATAATTGTACATCAGTACTTATGCAATAAATGATATTCAATCGTAAGTACAAAAAAGCCTTTTTGTTTTTTTATTACATTTTGCAATTAGTTATGTCAACTTTGCAATCAAGAAAGTAAAATATTGTGCTTGGCATTGCCACGCGTGTCTGTTTTGCCAAAAAAAAAAGAAATGTCTTGTTCTACTGCAAATGGAGAAAAAAGTGGTGGCGGGCAACTGCCTTCGTTTTTCATGCATTATTATTATTATTATTTTTTACCTGGTGATTCTGTAGTAATGCACATCCTGTCTTAAACTGGCCAAATATGGGTCAGATTTTTTATTTTCATTATTTATTTATTTTTATCAGCCAGCGGGCTGATAGAAACAAAACTAAACAGATTCCCCCATCCACACAAGTGAGTTGGATAGAGGATTCTCTCTGCTATGTTGTATTCTGACAGCAAGGACTCCTCCGCTGTCAGAATACACTAGACAGCGCTGATCAAACCAACATTTTCTGACAAGACCGTTCGTGAGAAGTTGGTCATTAGATCGACTTCTTGTGAACCTGAACAACCAGTCCCTGCTGAACCAGTCACGTTTTGATCCATCTATGGCCACCTATAGGGGTACTGATGCACCCTATGGATATGTTCAAAATAGTAGCAGTTCAACATCATTAACCAGATCAATAACTTTTTTTGGTGTATATTATATTTCTACACGGCAAATAATGTATTAGTAAGTGTAGTAGAGTAATAGAAAACCAACAGACCCAAAAGACATGACATGAATGCTGCTGAGTCGGTATAATTGAATCATTAATTAAAAAGGGCATGTACAAAATAATAGTGTGGGGTTTAATTGCAGAGGTCATTGAGTCTGTGTAAAAACAGGTGTACCTTAGTTAACCACTTGCCTACCGAGGACATCATATGACATCCTCGACTTTTTGCGGTGTTATCTGAATGATGGGTACAGCTACAGGCATCATTCAGATATCACCGTCTTCTGTCGGCGATTCTCTGCACGATAAGAACGATCATAGCGGCAGTTCCGCCGCTTGAGTGTACTTATGGGCATTCGGTGCTTCTCCGGGCTCTTCCGTGCCATTGGGGGCCCGGAGAACGAATCAACGACGCTGGTTTACGACGATAGAGATGACTGTCGGAGGCCCGGGCGCGACGTTATGACGTCACACCCAGGTACCCAGAAATAAACAAAGCTGCAATCGCGGCTGTCGGCATGAGATCAGTGAAATGTTTTTCACGATCTCACGCTTTCAAGCCTGGAGAGATGTGAGGTCTTATTGACCCCATATCTCTCCATAAAGAGGACCTTTTAGAGCAGGACTGGGCAAACTACGGCCCGCGGGCCGTATGCGGCCCAGCGGACCTTTTAATCCGGCCCGCGGAGCGCTAGTGACTGAGAGGGAGTCAGCCAGGGGCATGGCCGCGGAGTCCGGCTGCATACAGTGGCTTCTGGGAATTGTAGTCTACACAAGCGCACTGTGATTGGCCGACCAGGGTCATGTGGTTCCGCTGTGGCATTCTGGGACTCGAGTTCACGCGCGCGCCATTCGATTGGCTCGGCGGAGCTGGCGTGTGGATGCGGGCGGGCAGGCGGGCTGGCTGGTCTGAGACTGTGGGTGATCGTAGCTGAGACATATGTTTTAAAATATGTATTTGTTTTGTATCTGTCCGCATGTCCCTCTGTCAGCCCATCCGCCCCTCCGTCCGCCTGTACCCCTGTCTGCCCACCCCCATCTGTCCACCTGTCAGCCCACCCTCCTCTGTCCACCTGTCAGCCCACCCCACTTTGTCCACCTGTCAGCCCACCCCACTTTGTCCACCTATTTCTCTGTCAGCCCACCCTCCTCTGTCCACCTGTCAGCCCACCCCACTTTGTCCACCTATTTCTCTGTCAGCCCACACCCCCCTCTGTAGTCCTGTCTCTCTGTCAGCCCACCCCCCTCTGTCCACCTGTCCCTCTGTCAGCCCACCCCCCCTCTGTCCACCTGTCCCTCTGTCAGCCCACCCCCCTCTGTACGCCTGTCTCTCTGCCCCCCTCTGTCAGCCCACCCCCCTCTGTACGCCTGTCTCTCTGCCCCCCTCTGTCAGCCCACCCCCCTCTGTACGCCTGTCTCTCTGCCCCCCTCTGTCAGCCCACCCCCTCTGTACGCCTGTCTCTCTGCCCCCCTCTGTCAGCCCGTCCCCCTCTGTCAGCCCACCCCCCTCTGTACGCCTGTCTCTCTGCCCCCCTCTGTCAGCCCGTCCCCCTCTGTCAGCCCACCCCCCTCTGTCCACCTGTCCCTCTGTCAGCCCACCTGTCCCTCTGTCAGCCCACCTGTCCCTCTGTCAGCCCACCTGTCCCTCTGTCAGCCCACCTGTCCCTCTGTCAGCCCACCTGTCCCTCTGTCAGCCCACCTGTCCCTCTGTCAGCCCACCTGTCCCTCTGTCAGCCCACCTGTCCCTCTGTCCGCATGTCCCTCTGTCAGCCTACTCTCCCTGTGTCCGCCCGTCCCTCTGTCAGCCTACCCCCCCTATGTCCGCCTGTCCCACTGTCAGCCCACCCCCCTCTGTCTGCCTGTTTCTCTGTCAGCCCACCCCCCCTCTGTCCGTTTGTCTCTCTGTCCACCCTTCCCCCTCTGTCCGCTGCCCCCCTCTGTCAGCCACAGCAGGGGGCACCGTGCCAGCCACCCACCCACTGAGTCACAACAGGGACCCAGGCCATCCATCTGCAGCAGGGAGCATGGCGCCAGGCGCCAGCCACCCATTACCCTACAGTAGGGGTGCACCATGCCAGCCACCCACCCACTGACCCACAGCAGGAAGCAAGCCACCCACACCAGGAAACCAGCCAGCCACGGTAACCCACCTACAGCAGGGATTCAGCCAGCCACTTACAGGAGCCACCCAGCCACGGTGATCATCGGCAGGAGGATGCCAAGCCAGCCACAGCAGGGTGTCGGCCAGCCACCCACAGGAGCCAGCCACAGAGGATGTGGGAGCCAGCTACAGTACCCATAGTTAAGGTAAGAGGAGCATTACACAGTATAAATTTTATTTCTACTTTGTGAGAGGTTGGGGTAGGCCTAGGCCTCAACACTGTGGGTCCTGCTGGGAGATGGCCATGGCCTGTAGATCCTGCTGGGAGCTGGTGATGGCCAGCAGGACCCACAGGTCCACAGCCAGCTCCCAGCAGAACTACAAGCCCCAGCATGGATTCAGTAAGGGTGGTCTAGCCGCGCAGCAACAAGATAAAGGAGATTGGAGTTGAAATTGATTGATATTCTTTACTAGGTAACAAAATGTATTAGGCAAAATCAAATGTTAGGTTTCTTTACTGTATTAAACACTGTACTTATATATACATATTTTTTTATACTGTACCGCTGTACCCTATTGCTATGTGTATATATAAAGTACAGTATTTAATATAGCACAGTATTAAAATATATATATATTTATATATATATATATATGGTCCGGCCCCCGGGTCCAATATATGAAACCCATTGCGGCCCTCGACTCAAAAAGTTTGCCCACCCCTGTTTTAGAGTGATTGCTATTATAGGGGAAGTTTACATTCCTTGTAATAGGAATAAAAGTGAACAACATTTTTTTTTTTAAGTGTAAGAATAAAAAAAAATGAAGTAAAAAAAAAATATATATATATATATATATATTTTTAAACTTCCCTGTAGCTTGCACTCAGAAGCGAACACGCATGTAAGTCCCGCCCATATATGTAAACGCCGTTCAAACCCCACATGTGAGGTATCGCCGCATGCGTTAGAGCGTGAGGAACAATTCTAGCACTAGACCTCTGTAACTCAAAAATAGTAACCTGTAAAAAAAATTGGGCTAACTTAACTGTTTTGTTATTTTTTAATTCACGAATTTCAAAAATTATTGCACAAATACCGTGCAAGAAAAAAAGTTGCAATGACCGCCATTTTATTCCCTAGGGTATCTGCTAAAAAAATATATAATGTTTGGGGGTTCTGATTAATTTTCTAGCAAAAAAATTGTGATTTTTACATGAAGGAGAAAAGTGCCAGAATAGGCCCAGTGGACAAGTGGTTAAAGTGTTACTGAACCGAGGCATTGACTATATCTGGTCTCCCATAGTACAAAGAACACGGAAATGTAATTATTTTAGTAAATATAAACTGCTAAATATCTTTTGACATCAGCAGTATATATAGCAGTCTTGTAACTTCTATAAGTTCTTGGTAAAGCTTGTAGGAGAAGTTTTCATACTGCACTGAAGACCGCTGATGAAGAAGAAAAGAAGAAAAAAAAAACCTCTCTAGCAATACACATCAAACTAAACATGTGCAAACTGACTCTTTTTTTGAAAAAATGTAGGTCTTTTAGACCCTAGATCTTTCCTCTGCCCTCAAAACATCTGACCACACCAAGATAGGTGTGATAAAATGCTTTCCCAATTTCCCAATGGCGCTGTTTATATCCGGGGGGACATTCCCTCCAACTGCTTGTAAAATCAGTTTAGAGGCTAATTAGCTGCTAGGATTGCTTTTACATGCCTAAACCCGCAGGCATCATTCTGGTATAACCATTCAAAGTCCAGCAACATACCATACGTTGATGGTCCTTTTATTTCATGCAGCTTGTTTGCTGAACAAAAAAGAGATTGATCGGTGGGTATGCCCACCATTAGAATACCTCCCTTCATCCACCCACTTCTAATGATGCACCATTTGCACCAGATGCACCATCTAAATGCACTATTTATATATGCCGAAGCATAGGGGCATCCTCCCGCAAAAATGTTATGCTGTATGTACGTGGTATAAAAAGTTGTGCCGCGTACACACGGTTAGACTTTTCCACAGGGCAAGCCTCCATCGTATGTACGCGGCATGCTTCAGGATATATGCTCTTTTTTTTAACTGTGGTGGCGAAATCACCTTCTACAGCTCAGCTTTATGTATCGTGGGAACAAAAGATTTTTCTGTCAAGATAAATAAATACGCTCAATAGCTGAATGGCATACCTGACAACAGTAAAGTATAAAGGTACAGGGGCGCACTGCACACCCAGCATAGTTACACTACATAGTCAAGTTGAAAAAATACACAAATCCATGTAGTTCAACCGTTTAAAATTTTTTTTTAAATGTCGTATAATCCCATGTACCCAATTCTATACCCAGGGTTGATCCAGAGGAAGGCGAAAAACCCCAGCAGAGCATGATTCAATTTGCTACAGCTGGGGAAAAAAATTCCTTCCTGATCCCCCGAGAGGCAATCGGATTTTCCCTGGATCAACTTTATCTAGAAATCTCAGTACCCAGTTATATTGTACCGAGCCCATCCTTTACTGTCCTTAGGCCCCCCCCCCTTACCATCCTGTAACTCTACTCATTGGCATACTACCATTCTCTCCTCTATCCCTGGCGGTCCATAATACCCCTACTTTTGAGCCCCCAATTCCGATCCCCATGTGAAGGAGTAAGGGGTACTATGTACCTCCACCCTTCCCCTTCCCTATCCCAAGTCCTCACATTACTGTCCTCAACAACCCCTTTAATGTCCTCAGCTCCTCATTACTGTCTTGAGCTTATCCTTTACTGTCCTATGCCCCCTCTATTACTCTCCTGAGCCACCCCCTAACTGTCCTTTGCCCCCCTTATCGTCCTGTACCTCTAATCATTGGAATACTACCATGCTCTCCCCCATCTCTGGTGGCCCAAAGTACCCCTACTTATGGGGCCCCCAATTCCGACTCCCATGTGAATGAGTAAGGGGTACCAAGAACCATTACTGAACCCTTCCCTATCCCGAACCCTCACATTACTGTCCTCAAAAACCCCATTAGTGTCCTGAGCGCATCCATTACAGTCCTCTGTCCCCCTTATTACTATCCTAAGCCCCCCTTACTGTCCTTGGCCCCCCTTACTGTCCTTGGCCCCCCTTACTGTCCTGTACCTCTACTCATTGACATACTACCATGCTCTCCCCTATCCCTAGAGGTCCATAGTATCCCTACTTATGGGCCTACTTATGGGCCCCCAATTGTAATCCCTATGTGAATGAGTAAGAAATACTATACAACTCTACTACACCCTTCCCTATCCCTCATACTACTGTCCTCAACAACCCCATTAATGTCAGCCCCTCATTACTGTCCTGAGCCCATCCATTACTGCCCCCCCCCCATTACTGTCCCCTATCCCTTACCCTCACATTACTGTCCTCAGCCCCTCATTACCATCTTGAGCCCATCTATTACAGTCCTCTGCCCCCCCCCCCCATTACTGTCCTGAGCCCCGCCTAACTGTCCAGTACCTCTTCTCATTGACATACTACTGTGCTCTCCCCTATCCCTAGCAGTCCATAGTACCCCTACTTATGGGCCCCCAATTCTGACCCCCATGTGAATGAGTAAAGGGTACCCCCTGCTCTCCCCCACCACACGTTTTCCCCCATGCCTTTTAGTTCCTCTCTAATCTTGGCCACTTGGCCCGTTCTCTCTTCTGGTCTTCTGCAATTCTGATTCTCTCTTCTCTTCTTTTGTTTTCTCTCCTTCTCGCATCCTCTGCTTTGTATCTATCTAGTGCCTTAAGGCGCTCTTCATCTTTTTTCTTATCATCTGCCCTCCTCTTATCATCGGCCTTCCTTATTTTTTTAGACCACTCTTGTTCCACTGCAATTCTCTTTGCCTCTTCCTTCCTTACATTTGCTTTGCTTCCCATCTCCTTCGTTCTGAATCGGTCTAAGGCCTTGAAGAGCTCTTCATCCTTTTTCTTATCATCTGCCCTCCTCTTATCATCACCCTTTCTCATTACTTCAGACCACCCTTCCTCCACTGCAATTCTCTTTGCCTCTTCCTTCCTTACATTTGCTTTGCTTCCCATCTCCTTAGTTCTGAATCGGTCTAAGGCCTTGGAGAACTCTTCATCCTTTTTCTTATCATCTGCCCTCCTCTTATCATCGGCCTTCCTTATTTTTTTAGACCACTCTTGTTCCACTGCAATTCTCTTTGCCTCTTCCTTCCTTACATTTGCTTTGCTTCCCATCTCCTTCGTTCTGAATCGGTCTAAGGCCTTGGAGAACTCTTCATCCTTTTTCTTATCATCTGCCCTCCTCTTATCATCACCCTTTCTCATTACTTCAGACCACCCTTCCTCCACTGCAATTCTCTTTGCCTCTTCCTTCCTTACATTTGCTTTGCTTCCCATCTCCTTAGTTCTGAATCGGTCTAAGGCCTTGGAGAACTCTTCATCCTTTTTCTTATCATCTGCCCTCCTCTTATCATCAGCCTTCCTTATTTTTTTAGACCACTCTTCCTCCACTGCAATTCTCTTTGCCTCTTCCTTCCTTACATTTGCTTTGCTTCCCATCTCCTTAGTTCTGAATCGGTCTAAGACCTCAAAGAACTCTTCATCCTTTTTCTTATCATCTGCCCTCCTTTTATCATCAGCCTTCCTTATTTTTTTAGACCACTCTTCCTCCACTGCAATTCTCTTTGCCTCTTCCTTCCTTACATTTGCTTTGTTTTCCATCTCCTTCTCTCTGTATCTGTCTACGGCCTTAAAGAGCTCTTCATCCTTTTTCTTATCATCTGCCCTCCTCTTATCATCACCCTTTCTCATTACTTCAGACCACTCTTGGTCCACTGCAATTCTATTTGCCTCTTCCTTCCTTACATTTGCTTTGTTTTCCATCTCCTTCTCTCTGTATCTGTCTACGGCCTTAAAGAGCTCTTCATCCTTTTTCTTATCTTTTGCCCTCCTCTTATCATCACCCTTTCTCATTACTTCAGACCACTGTTGGTCCACTGCAATTCTCTTTGCCTCTGCCTTCCTTAAATTTGCTTTATTTTCCATCTCCTTAGTTTTGAATCGGTCTACGGCCTTGAAGAGCTCTTCATCCTTTTTCTTATCATCTGCCCTCCTCTTATCATCGGCCTTCCTTATTTTTTTAGACCACTCTTGGTCCACTGCAATTCTCTGTTCTTCTTCCTTTCTTTTCTTCTCTCTGTTTTTCACCGCCGCCGCTTTGTATCTGTCTGCGGCCCTGCGCATTTCTTCATCTTTTTTCTTCTCTACCGCTCTCCTCTTTTCATCAGCGGTCTTTGGCATTTTTTTTATTAATTTAAACCTATAAATGGAAAAAAAAAGTGTTAAATTGGAATACACAATTAAAAGATGAATTCAATTTGCATGTATTTAGACTTTGTTATGTATGGTTTAGCTACATAATTGGGAAATCTCTAAAATATTTTTATTTGACCTGCGTTACATAAAGTGTATGGAAACTCATATTCTACATGTCAGTATTTTTGGCATTGTGTCTCGCAGTATACAGTCTTCTTAAAGTCTAAGTAGAGCCAAACCCACTATTATAGTTTTGGAGGACTAAAACCCCAATGAAGTTATTTTTTCTGTCTCCTGGAGATTTCACATCACTTCCTGTCCTAAAGACGTAATAGGAAAGTTAATGTAATTCCCATGTTAGTTGTTGCAGGAGCAGGTGTCACCATTGGAGGATTTTCCCACACCAATTGATCATGATTTTTTGCATTACCACTCATCGGCGGCAGCTCCTAATTACTGTCCTGAACCCATTCCCTTATTGTCCTTAGCCCACCTTACCACCCTGTACCTCTACTTACTGGCATACTACTATGCTCTCCCCTACCCCTAGCGGTCCATAATACCCCTACTTATGGGCCACCAATTCCAGTCCACATGATAATAAGTAAAGGGTAATATGTACCTTCACCCCACCCTTCCCTATCTCAAGCCCTCACCATTACTATCCTCAACAACCCCATTAATGTCCTCAGCCCCTCATATCCTCATTTCAAGGATAATTAAACCCAAGAACAGATATGTAATACATTTCAGTTGGATAGTGTTTAGTTTTCATTTTTCAACCTAAAGTTGGTCAAACATGGTTCAGTTTTTTCATACAGCCAGCGAGTTGGTAAAAAAAACACAACTGATTCCCCCATCCACACATTTGAGGAGGATAGAGGAATCCAACCGGCTGTGCTATTGTATTCTGACAGCGGGGGAAACTTCAGAATGCCCAGATCAGCGCTGCTGCCACTGATCGAGAAGCTTTTATCTAACAGGGCAGTTGAATGGAAGTTGATTGGTAAATTGACTTCTGTTCAACTGCAGTGGCCACACATGGTTGGTCCATGCTGAACCGGCTGAATTACGATCCATCTATGGCCACCTATAGAGCATTTTTAGCAAGTAAAAAAAATACCGGTTGATCTTGCCAACAAAATGCCATCAATAGAAAGCATAAACAATATTATCCTTCACTAAACTACTAATCTCCCATCCCCCATGTAATTGAAAGGAACAAAGGCATCCTGGATGGCAGTGATGACTCTTTCCATGGATACAGTGGAGGGGTGAGAGTAGCCACCAAGGGATAGGAAATGTGTTCTTCACCTGATATGTAGATGAAAATATAGTGAAAATGAAAACTAAAGAAGCTGTGGGTTCATACTAGGTTTATGATGTTAAGAGCCCCTCCCTTTGTGTATGCGCATGTGTGGGTGGGGAGTCATATAGGAATAGTGAAATAAAATATATTACTTACTGTGCCAGGTATCTTAAAACTTTGAATCCTTTAAGCTTGTGAATAATAGCTTTCCAAACGTCTACCAAACTTCGAAATCCGAAAAAGTTGTCAACTAGTAAATCTGTAAAGAAAGAAAAAAGGCAAGATTTAATTATAAATTCTCGTTACCTAAACATCACACAAAGTCATTGGCTATAACTACGACATTAGACAACTACTGAACAAGGGCAGATCCACAGACAAAGGCAATCACCTCTTATGATTTGTGCAGATTTTGAAACCATTTACCTTCAAAGGGTGTGGGGGGTAAAAGTGCCAGTGACCACCAATGATAAGGTAAAAAAATGAAAGGTAAATGTAAGCAAACCCACATGTTCTATTTTTTGTTCCTTTATGGCTTTTTCACACAGGAACGTGATGTTGGAAACCTGTGCGTGTTTCCATCATCAAGTTCAAATCGCACTGGGTACGCAATCTTCTGCGGCTGTCAATAGATTCTGAATAACACCCCAAATGCAGTGCGTTTCTCTGCACCAGGTATTTAGTAAGGGTCAGTTCACACTACATGCAGTCCAGTGCGTTTTTTTTCTGCATCAAAAACACATGGAAAGTAGGTTATATGGTTTCCAATGGTATAATTCACACCAGTGCGGTTATTTCCAGGGCTTTCCAGTTCCAGAAAAAAGTAGAACATGCTGCATTTGTCCTGCACTGAACTGTACTGGAATGCTGTAAATTGCATCAAAACCGCACTGGAATGCATAAAAAATGCATAAAAATGCACCGGACCCCAGTACAGTATATTTTTTTTATATATATATATATATATATATTTTAAAAAAATCCTCAAAAACAATGTCCCTGGAAATAAAGCTTTACTTCCTATACACTGCCATACACGACCAAATATTATTATTTTTTTAAAATGGGTTTGAACGATTTTTCATATAATGTATGGTCAGCATAAGTGTAGTCTACATGGACAATGGCTGATTTCTAAAGAGGAGTGACTATAGGACTTTGCACAGCTGTGGATTTGCTGTACTGCCTGCAGGAGATTTAAACTGATTTTTGAAAAAAAAAAAAATTCAACTGAAAGGTCAGTTGGTTCTAAAAATAGCACAGATAACAATATTGCCTGATCCGCCCCTTTATCTAAAGAAAAACACACAGAAACACACAAATATTTCATCTTTTCTGCAGAGCAGAGCAAAACACGACTTACCTCTTCACTCTCTCAGCAACAACTGGCTGGCTGTCCCTCGCGCACTGCTTATAAAGGGTCTGTGTGATGATGTCATAGTAACCAAGCCTTAGCTGAGTGTAACTGCCAGTCTTGCAATGCATCATGGGAAATGTAGTTCCACAAACAAGTGCCCAAGTAAAGCCTTCTCTGATTGGTTGAAGATAACAGACAAGTGCCCAAGTAAAGCCTTCTCTGATTGGTTGAAAGGAAAAAACAACTGCCCAAGCCAATGAGGAATACATAGTGGAAATATTAATATAATAACAAAGTCATTATCATCAGAGAAAGCCACTAGGTGACAAGTTTGCTTAAATTGGACCTCCAATCTATACTTTTTTTTATATATATATATACATTTTTTTATTGAATTTCTTAAACAGAACAAGACATAACAACACATCAAATCTGAAATATATTAGTAAAATAACACGATTCCATCACCTTGCATAGCAAATACAGGAAATAATAAAATGATGGCAAATAATTGGGACAACCATTATAATTTAATTTTTTTCCAATCTATACTTAAATTCAGGGCACTTTTTTCTGTGTGAGCTGGGTTGAGTCTGCATTGCTATATACAGATGTGCTAGGGGATTGACTCTTCTAAAGTAGGGGGGATGGGAAATTTCATATAAAGGGCACTCTAATGGGGATATTTGATGTAAGGGGGGTTTACTCTGATGGGAACATCTGATGTTAGACAGTACTCTTATGGGAAAACACAATGTAAAGGGTACTCTGATGGGGACACTTTTATAGGAACACCTGATGTAAAGGTGTACTCTATTGGGGTCACTTGATGTAAATGGGCTGTCTGATGGGGGTACTGTATTGGGGACACTTGATATAATGGGGACAATTGATGTAGGCCCCCCCCCCCCCAATCAGGACACCTGATGTAGAGGGACTATTGGGGACATCTGATATAAGGTAAACTCTAAAGGAAACACCAGATACAGCAGGGCACTCTGATGGGGACACCGGATACAGCAAGGCACTCTGATGGGGTACACCTGATATAGTGGGGGAATTTTGTTGGGTACACTTTATATAGCGGGGAACTCTGATGGGGACACCTAAAGTAAGGTGGGGTACTTTGATAAGGACACCAAATCTAGGTGGGCACCCTGATTGGGACACCTGATGTAAGCGTGGTCCCCTAATGGGGACATGTGATCCAAGGGGAACACTCTGATAGGAACACTTGATCCAAGGGGGCACCCTAATGGGGACACCAGATATAGCGGGGCACTCTGATGTAAGCGGGATCCCCTATTGGTGACATTTATATAAGGGGAGCACTCTAAAAGGGACACTTAATCTAAAAGTAGGGTTAAGCGAACCCAAACTGTAAAGTTTGGGGTTGTACCGAACTTTGTTTTTTTTTTTGGACCCGAATCCGAATAATTTGCTGAAAATACGGGTTCGGAGTTCGGCTATGTAACGGCGCGCTGCAGGGCAGCCAATCAGCATTTCTTTTATTTTTGTGACCTAGAAGCCAATACTAATGGCATGGCTGTGATTGGTCAGTGCAGTATGTGACCGAGCCTCTATATAAGCTAGAGGCACACAGCACAGCTCATCACTCTGCTTTAGCTAGGGTAGGGAAAGGCTGCAGCTGCTCTTAGGGAGAGATTTAGATGTAATTTGATTTCTGAAGCAGGAAAATCCTAATACTCAGAGATCGATCTACATAGCATTAGCTACTGTAGGGAAAGGTTCCTGATTGTGCTTATAGGGAGAGAATTAGTTAGGAGTCAGTCCTACTTCACAAATCTAATTGCACCAGAATAGTTGGTATCATTGGCAGGAATAGAGTCCCATCATTTGTGTCAGTGGGAGAAATAGTGCCGCATCATTGGTATCAGTGGGAGGAATAGTGTCCCATCATTTGTGTCAGTGGGAGAAATAGTGCCCCATCATTGGTATCATTGGGAGGAATAGTGTCCTATCATTTGTGTCAGTGGGAGAAATAGTGCCCCATCATTGGGAGGAATAGTGTCCCATCATTTGTTTCAGTGGGAGAAATAGTGCCGCATCATTGGTGTCAGTGGGAGGAATAGTGTCCCATCATTAGTGTCAGTGGGAGAAATAGTGCCGCATCATTGGTAACTTTGGGAGGAATAGTGTCCCATCATTTGTGTCAGTGGGACAAATAGGGCCCCATCATTGGTATCATTGGGAGGAATAGTGTCCCATCATTTGTGTCAGTGGGAGAAATAGTGCCGCATCATTGGTATCAGTGGGAGGAATAGTGTCCCATCATTGGTATCATTGGCACGAATAGTGTCCCATCATTTGTGTCAGTGGGAGAAATAGTGCCCCATCATTGGGAGGAATAGTGTCCCATCATGTGTGTCAGTAGGAGAAATAGTCTCCCATCATTGGGAGAAATAGTGCCCCATCATTTGTGTCAGTGGGAGGAATAGTCTCCCATTATTGGTATCATTGGGAGAAATAGTGCCCCATCATTGGTATCAGTGGGAGGAATAATGCCCCATCATTCGTATCAGTGGGAGGAATAGTGTCCCATCATTGGGGAAGGTTCCTGCTTGTCAAGATTATTTATTTTTACCTGATGTAGGAGGGGTACTCTGATTGGAACACCTGATGTAAGGGGGTGGGGTACTCTTATGGGGACACCTGATGTAATGGGGACACTTTATATAGCCTGATGTAAGGGAGGGGGGGTACTCTTATAGGGACACCTGATGTAGGAGGGATCTCTGATTGGAACACCTGATGTAAGGGGGTGGTATACTCTTATGGGGACACCTGATGTAAGGGGCACTCTTCTGGTCACCTTATGTTTAGTAAATTTGCTTCACTGTCTCCTGCACATGTCCATGGAGCCATAGTTTGGTACTAAAGGATTTAAGAATTATTTCTAGCAGGGAGATCTGAGTAGTGGAGTCTCCAAAACCTATAGGATGATAATGAGTGGTTTAACCAACCAGCCTCTACCCATAACCAAAGATTTATATAGTGTGAGCCCAACTCGCTGACACGGCTGCTTGTAGTCCCTCCTAGTGATGTTTGGGCCTGAACCCGCGGGAAGCTGACACTTGAGAGCCACGGAATTCTCTGCCCCACATCCACATGTAACAAAGGAGTGGGATAATGGCTGATATCATCCGAATATGGCTGTAGGGCCACATTTGGACAACAGAGAGTCTAGCCACCACTAGTCGGTGTCAGGGGTACATGTGACAGGAAGGAACACAAATGGGAAAGGGTTGTCACTCCATAATAGGAAGTACATGAACAAGGTTCTTCAAGGCTGGATCACCAGGTGAGTGATTGTATTTCATTTTATTTGGGCCATGATACATTTACAGTTTTTACTTCTGAATATTCATTTTCAGTTTCTTCTCACAGTCTTGAACTTGAACACTCCTTGAACGATAGAGAGAAAGGAGTCACCGCTCCAGGTGGGATCACTAAATGGTTACAGGTGGTGCAGGATACCGAGGGTGCTGGCGGTGCACTAAGCAAAATGAAGACAAAGAAAAATGGATAGCAGCACTCCAAAACCTGATGGGTGGTCTTTTATTCAATAGACAGCATGTACAAAAATAGGGTCACAGCAGTAGAAACAAGGAACAGCCGACGCGTTTCGCACTGGATCAGTGCTTATTCATGGCTAATGAAGCATTAAAACTGTTTGGTCACATGTTCACCCTATGTTCTATATATACCTATCTCAATTAATTGCCCGGGAGGAGCCTATGATATTAGGACAACCCCTGATGCCAATGAGATAGTCACATTACACCTGTGCACACCAAAGCAAGAAAAAAACAAACAAATACACACAAATGTGAAACCAATAATCAAAATGTATAAATAATAGCACATTATAAACATAATGCACATATAAAATACTGTATATGTGGTACATACATAGTACTACAGTGACACAAAATGGTAAAACATGAGGCAATGATGAATGAAATAAAATAAAAGCTTAAAGACGATGCAATTCAAACCACAATAGGCTGTAAAAAGAGCATAAGATAAACTATGCAAATGAAATGTATAATGGTGATGGAACAAATAAATATGAATAAAAGTGAAAATGAATGTGAATATGTGTGTCGATATGAATGAAAACATATGTAATGAAATTAAGCACTAGGTCTATCTAACAACTTGGTAAATGGCAGAAAGAATAGATCTATGTGTGTATTGGAGATGGATTCATCCATTATGGTGATGTGCATATAAACATAATTGAGAATGTGGATGTAAAGGGTTACCCGAGATTAAATGACAACAATCGGGAAAAATGCACCCATAAATACATCCAATCATAAAAAATATATTCATACATAAAAGAAAAGAGTGGCAAATTGTGTCAAAGCATGTAGACACATCGTAGCCAAATATGAAAAGTGTGAAAAAGGTGAATGAAAGTGAAATGGAAATAATTAATAATGGGCGTCACTGAAGTGAGAGACCAAAACATAATGTGATCAAAGGTGTCAGCAAATGTGAAAAACTTCCGTGTAGGGATGCTGGTATATGTATTCTAAAACATTTGGGTCAAGGCAAAAGAGAAAGGTAAAAAGGTTCTCAATATGAGAATGTAATGTAAACAAAGTCCAAAGCTGGCCCAATGAAATAGTGAATTTTTAATTTTATATATAGAATTATAATAATGTCTGCTGAAAGTAAAAGGACCCATTGGCTATAACAGCAGAATGATGTATATAAAAAAAGTATATATAATATATATATAAAATACACCTATATAGAAAATGAAGGAAGTTAATTAAAAGGTTGTCTTCTATGGGTGGAATGAAAATTAACCTATGACAAACACATGTATAGGGATCTAGAGAGTGCATCCGAAAGAACTTAATTAGGCTGAAAATAGAGCTGGTTAACTGAAAGCCAGTATATTGTGTTTCATTAGTGCGGAAGGATGCTCCCAAAAATTATATAAATATATACATATGTAGGCGTGTATACATATATATGTTATGTTGGAGGTAGAAAAATGTACATGGCTACATATGATCCCTAACATTGTTTGAAGAGGTGTATAATGCACAGGAATTAATTGTAAACCAACGCACACAAAACTAGGTGTTTGTGGAGATAGTACATATAGGACATCGATGTGCATGCATATCTATACAACTAATACTAAGTAAAAAAGAAACAGTAAAAAATGCAAAATAAGGTCCGAGATATCCGTGTAATCGGGTTGCATTGTGTGCATAACCATAGATATACCCGAGTATAGGACATGAAAAGTTCTAAAAAAGAGAAGATAAACAGTAGAGTAAATCGTATGTCTATAACTGCAATATTCATAATTACGAGGTGTACATCGTTTATTAACCCACCAATATGCCTGGGGTCCTGTCGATTAATAAATTATAGGGGAAATGAATCCCATATGAATGGGAAAAATTCTATAGAAAATTACTTTGTAAAAAAGAGACACAGGGCTGACGACAAAAAAGTGGGTAGATAGAAGCAGGTACTGGACACTTGATGCAAAAGTAAATGTAAACACGGATAAGTTGGTATATAACATTAGGACCGAATAACGCAGGACCTCCCATAGAGTAAAATGTGTGTACAGCCGAATGTGAAGCCACATGAGGCTGACACAATACATATATGAACAGGGGAGTGACATGAAGTGCTAGCTTGTGCATAGAGAACAACAGAGAGGAGACCAAAAAGTTAGAGTTTGTTATAGGTAAGTGTGTATAGCGCAAGGTTTGAGTCTTGTATATCACTAGTCATAGTAGTGAGAAACGTCCCATTGGAAATTCAATCCCCTGGGCATTCTAGTGCCCAAGAGGAGAATCCAAAGAACCTCACGCCTGCACAGTAATCTAAACTTGTCACCCCCTCTTATAGGACGAACAATTTTTTCCATATCCTGAATGCGCAGGCTGGAGATGTCTTTGTGATGGACTGAATTCCAATGTCTGGCTACATTTGTGTTGTGATCTTTCTCTATATCATAGAGATGATCCCCCAATCTGTCTTTGAGCCTCCTGGTCGTGCGACCTACATATTGTAAATGGCATAAGTCACATGTAATAACATAAACCAGGTATGCAGTGTTGCAATTAATAAAACGCTGAATGTCATAGTCCTTATTTTCTGAATGTGAATGTACTGAAGTACCAGAAAGGATGTGTTTGCAATATCTGCAGCTCCCAACACCACATTTAAAGGTGCCTTTAAATGACAACCATTGTTCTTTAGTTGTTTTACTCTGAAAGAGGCTTGGAGACAGAATACCCCCCAGAGAGGGGGCTCTCCGGCTAACAGTTTTTATACCCTGCGTTAAAATAGACTGATAGTATCGTTGTACAGGACCGGAAGGTACTTATTGACTATATGTCTAATGGCGTTAAATTCGGGGCTAAACGGGGTAGAAAAAATGGGAATGGTGTCATTAAAAGACAACCCTTTGTTAGAGCTTTTATTGACAAGTAGGGACGATCTAGGGATGGAACTAGCTCTAAGGAGTGCCTTGTTAATAATTTTGGCAGGGTATCCCCTGGCTTTAAATCTAAAAGCCATATCTGAGGATTCCCTGTCAAAATCTTCCATATTGCTGCAGATGCGTTTTAGCCTAAGAAATTGGCCAAAGGGAATTCCCTTGATTGTGTGTTGGGGGTGAGAGGAATCTGCGCGTAAAAGGGCATTACCCGCCGTGTCTTTTCTGTGTAAGCTGGTAGTGATGACCCCATCAACGCCGGTGAGTCTGACATCCAAAAAATCAATACTGATGGGCTGTAAATTGCCAGTAAAACGTAAATTAAGATGGTTGTCATTAAGATACAGTAGCCAAGAATCAAGGCTGGCAGACTCATCGGAGCTGATAAACAGCAGGTCATCAATGTAGCGACAAAAGAACATGGTATCTCTGCGTCGGGGACTATCGCATCCAAAGATGCGGGACCTCTCCCACCAGCCCATGTATAGGTTGGCTAGGGAGGGTGAAAATTTGGCTCCCATAGAGGCCCCGCATCTTTGGAGGTAGTAGTCCCCATCAAACATGAAATAATTGTGAGTGAGCAGGTATTCCAGAGATAAAAGAATGAACTCTTGTAATGCCAGTGAAAAATTGCCTCACTCCTTTAAAAAATGGTTAACAGCCTGTAGGCCTAAATGGTGCGGAATGCAAGAGTACAAGCTAGCTACATCACAGCTAATCCACCTAAATTGTTTGTTCCATACAAAGCCATCAAGCTTCTGAAGGAGCTGTTTGGTGTCACGTAGAAAGCCGGGAAGCCCGATGACTAGGGGTTGTAGCTGTCCGTCAATCCATTCACCCAGTCTCTCATTTAGGGACCCAATACCTGCTACTATGGGTCTCCCCATTAGGGGATTCAAGCCTTTGTGTATTTTTGGCAGGTGATGAAAAACCGGAATGACAGGGTGACTGGGGATGAAGAGATTTCTGTCAGATTCAGAGAAAATGCCCGCTTGCACCCCTCTATCGAGAATGATAGAGAGTGCTTTGGTGAATGGAATGGTTGGATCGGCTCTAAGGGGCTGGTATGTATTGGGGTCTGACAATTGGCGGATAGCCTCTTCTCTATATGTGGAGGAATCTAGGACGACTACAGAACCCCCTTTATCAGCATTACGAATAGTAATAGTCACATCAGTCCTCAAAGAATTAAGAGCCTGTTTCTCAGTCTGAGATAAATTATTGGAGGATTGTTTGCTGCGACAGGTACGGGCCAGGTGTGTGAGATCCCTCTCTACTAGTGATTGAAAGGAGTCTAAATCCTTGCCCCTGGAGCCTAGTGGATAGAAATTAGATCTCATCTTAAAAGAGACAGTGTTATAATCATCCACCAGGTCAGCGGGACTGGGATGAGACTCAGTAAACAAATCTGTGAGGTCTTTCAGAGCACAAACCTCTAAAGAGAGAGGGAGATGGGATCGACTCACCTGACCCGGAGCTGTCAGCAAGACTATCCTCTGAAGCAGATGGTGAAGAAAAAAAATGTTTTTTAAGGGTTAATCCACGTGAGAATTTGTTCACATCAAGGATCGTCTGAAAAAGATCAAAATGTCTCGATGGACAAAAGTTCAATCCTTTGGAAAGTAGTCCAATTTCAGCAGCATTCAGGAGTCTTTTTGAGATATTGACAACGTTAGATGTTATTTCTGGGTGGCTCCCCGCAAAGCATATGGGATGCTTTTTGTCTTTGTGTCTCTTACCACCCCGTCGGGTTTTCTTGAAGGTGGGTTTTTCTTCCTGGGTTCTTTGTTGGACCCGCGGGGGTATCCCCCGGATTGTGTGGTATCGTTAGCGGAAGACCGTGCTTGTATGATGCCCCGATCGGGTGAGGACTCGGAGCCTGATGTCGCTAGGGTGTCATAAGCGACCTCGCTGTCAATATCTGAGAAGCTGACTTTTTTTACTCTGTTCTTGCGACCACGCTTGGGTTGATGTGGAAGTTGTCTCCAGACGTATACGTTGTTGCTTTCGTAGTCAATACGATCTCTGGTCTGCTTTCCTTTCTTAGTGTCAATTACATAGCGTTCAAGTTTGTCTAGCTTCTTATTTAGTTTACCATCCAGGCTGCTGAATTCAGGATGTGTTTGTAACAAGGTAAGTTACTTCTGAATGGTGTAGATCTCAACCTGGAGTTTCTCTGTCTGTTCCAAATTGGATCTAATCAGTATGTCCATTAGGCTGAGAGCATCAGTCCATTCTTTTTTCAATTCATTACTGCAAAGTTCTGAGGTGGGGAATTTTTTGATACGTAAACCACGTGGAATTTGTGCCATTTTGACATAGTCCGATAGATGGTATGTGTCCCAATACAATCTGATCTCCTTGGCCATGAGATGTTCAAGCTGCCTAAACATGGTGAGCAAAGATAAATCATTACCGGTATTTGAAGGCAGAGTAGCTTGAACTCCCAGTCTCAATGGGTTCTCTGCTAGTGTTTTCAATGTCCTGCTAAAACCTTGTTCTGCTGTGACCGGTGTAGGTACGCTGTTCTCCATAGACGACCGGTAATCCAGAATGATGATATAGTCAAAAGACAAATCTTGAAGAAGCAAATAGTGTGAATCCCCCGAGCTGGTGACAAAATGTGCAAAATCCAGAAACGATAGAGAGAATCATTCTATATATAAAATTAAAAATTCACTATTTCATTGGGCCAGCTTTGGACTTTGTTTACATTACATTCTCATATTGAAAACCTTTTTACCTTTCTCTTTTGCCTTGACCCAAATGTTTTAGAATACATATACCAGCATCCCTACACGGAAGTTTTTCACATTTGCTGACACCTTTGATCACATTATGTTTTGGTCTCTCACTTCAGTGACGCCCATTATTAATTATTTCCATTTCACTTTCATTCACCTTTTTCACACTTTTCATATTTGGCTACGATGTGTCTACATGCTTTGACACAATTTGCCACTCTTTTCTTTTATGTATGAACATATTTTTTATGATTGGATGTATTTATGGGTGCATTTTTCCCGATTGTTGTCATTTAATCTCGGGTAACCCTTTACATCCACATTCTCAATTATGTTTATATGCACGTCACCATAATGGATGAATCCATCTCCAATACACACATAGATCTATTCTTTCTGCTATTTACCAAGTTGTTAGATAGACCTAGTGCTTCATTTCATTACATATGTTTTCATTCATATCGACACACATATTCACATTCATTTTCACTTTTATTCATATTTATTTGTTCCATCACCATTATACATTTCATTTGCATAGTTTATCTTATGCTCTTTTTACAGCCTATTGTGGTTTGAATTGCATCGTCTTTAAGCTTTTATTTTATTTCATTCATCATTGCCTCATGTTTTACCATTTTGTGTCACTGTAGTACTATGTATGTACCACATATACAGTATTTTATATGTGCATTATGTTTATAATGTGCTATTATTTATACATTTTGATTATTGGTTTCACATTTGTGTGTATTTGTTTTTTTTTTTTTCTTGCTTTGGTGTGCACAGGTGTAATGTGACTATCTCATTGGCATCAGGGGTTGTCCTAATATCATAGGCTCCTCCCGGGCAATTAATTGAGATTGGTCACATGTTCACCCTATGTTCTATATATACCTAACAGTTTTAATGCTTCATTAGCCATGAATAAGCACTGATCCAGTGCGAAACGCGTCGGCTGTTCCTTGTTTCTACTGCTGTGACCCTATTTTTGTACATGCTGTCTATTGAATAAAAGACCACCCATCAGGTTTTGGAGTGCGGCTATCCATTTTTCTTTGTCTTCATTGAACACTCCTTGCTTCTTATTGTATAAATGATATTCAATGTTGGAGTGATAACAGCATTGACCACAAGTGGGGCAGGTGTTAGAAATCATGGGACCCCCCCATACAACCTACCTGGCAGGGCCCCCGATAGAAAATTAGTAGGTGACAAAATTGTGATAATAGTGGGAAGGGCTTAAGTCTATGTATAGAGTGTGGGTGCAAGCAATGTATATAGTAGTGCAGATGTATATAAATGTGTAGAGGGCAGGGCTCTTGACTAAGGCCTGGTTCACACCACAAAAACGTACTCCAGATCCCCAGATCACTTTAACGCATTCAGGTCTGTTTTTGATGTGCGTTATCACATTCCAGTGCAGGGAAAATGCATGTTCTACTTTTTTTTCCCCTGGAACTGACCACACTGGTGTGAACTTTGCCATTAGAAACCATATAACCTACTTTCCATGGGTTTTTGATGCAGAAAAATAAATAAACACACACATACTGGCCGGCATGTGGTGTGAACTGCCGTGGACAGGAATGCACCTGCCCTTTTTGTACACACCTATAAAAAGTATGTAAAAGTATGTATATTTGTGGCTCGATCACACCATGTACTATGGATAGTCTGTGTTCACACTGCAGCAGTGTAAAGGCAATTCAGTTTTGTGTAGCAGTGAATTTGTTTACACAAGAATGAGTCATTATTAGGCATAAATAAATACTAAGGTATCTATATCTGTGTGTGTATATGTGATTCTGCACAGCCGCTCTGTGCAGAATCACATATACACACACAGATATAGATATATTTCTTTATTGTACACCACGGGACACAGAGCCATTAATCATTACATAATGGGTTGTATGGACACCAGAGGTGATTGGACACTGGCACAACCAATCAGAGACAGTTTCCCTCCATATAGCCCCTCCCATCAGGGGAGCTCCTCAGTTTTTTCACCTGTGTCTATGAATTGGACGCATGGGAAGTGCGAAGGAAAAGAGCTTGAGCAAACCCTGCTTAAGGGGTAGAAAAGCTAGACTGTCGGTTCCATTCAGGACGCTAAAGTTAAGCCAAAATTGGATGTGACTCGGACCTCTTGCAGGAGGCGTCGCCTGTAATGTCTCTCCTTGGAGGACTGGGCTCTGAGGTTCCAGCACTTTCGCTATTGCAGCTAAAAGACCTGGTCAGAGTGTTTTACAAGGCCCAGGGAAGAGGTATCCTTTAAATAGGAACCCAGACCCCTGAAGGTTGGTACACAAAGCCCACGGAGATAGGTGAAGATTGGGAGTAACCCTGCAGAGTGGAAAAGGTAAGGGAAAAGGAGCCCAAGTGTATCTTAGGACCTTTTCCAAAGGATTTTTAGGGAGGTGTCTTCTCAGAAGTGCCCACCGGAGGGAGTAAAGAGCCATTTCACTCACCACAGACGTGCCAGAGCCCAGCAAGCACGCTTCTCCTGCAGAACTCTGCATCTCAGCGTTGGCCATGTTCAAAGAGGGGGATTAGAAAGCCCCAAAGAGGGCCAAAAGGATTCCCCCTGCCTCCAAGCAAGCCGCATTGGCGGGCAAACATGCGGGGGCACGCGGACGGGCATGCGCTTTTACAGCCCCAAGCACCAGAAGTGATGGGAGCGCGCACGAGACGCTGAAATTTCAAAATAGGCGTCAGCAGCAGCAGAAGGCACAAGCAAAAGCCAGTGCAGACAGCAGCTCTCCTATGGACACATCAGCCTGGAGACACTTGAGTTAAGGTGGTTGGTTTGCACTGCTAAAGAGAGACACCTTCCCTTTGCATTGAACCTGTGTGTTTAAGTTGCATACTGTTATATAGATTGCTAAACTGAGCACAGTAGTATTTGCATATTGGAAATATCTTCCCTTAAGAAGGGTTCAGGGACTAGAAATAAAAAGTCAGCACCGCCGGAGACCGGGGGTTCTTCCTGCGCCTGTTCGGTACCATCCTCACCTGTAAGCCTTGATTTGCTTATACAGGTGGATCCTTTGTCACTTTCAGGAGTCTCTCCAGTGGCACCTTGGCCTGTTTATGTCACTGAAGACACTTTTACAGCAGCCATGGACAGATTAGGAGAAAAGATTGCGACCTTAATCGCTAAGTCCTTTCAGAGGGACAAAAAGTGAAATAGATCCCCTTCCTCAGCAAATGATCCACTATCAGAGGGATCTGAAGGAGGAGGAATCTGCAGAGGACAGAGAGGAGGAGTCAGACAGCTCTGGAGTATCAGAAGAGCCTTTTTTGGCCTCCCAGATGCTGAGATCGCAGGTGCAATGTTATGCGGAAGCGGTACGCACTTCGGGGTCGGAGTCACCTGTCTCCTCTCTAGGGTCACTAAAATCTCTGCAGAGTTCAGGCTCTTTTCCAGTTCATCCGCTGTTAAATGAGCTAATTTACGCAGACTGGTTACACCCAGACAAGCGGTTTTCTCCGCCAAAGAAATTTGAGATTCTTTATCCCATGGAGGAAGAGTTTATCAAGAAGTGGAGTTTACCTGCAGTAGATGCAGCCATATCTTGTGTAAATAAGAACCTGACTTGTCCGGTGGATGACGAACAGTTGACCCTTCAGAAAAAAGGTTGGAATCATTTTTGAAATCCTCCTTCATAATGGCAGGTGCAGTGGCTCAGCCTGCAGTAGCCGCAATGGGTATGTGCCAGGTCCCCAAGGACCAGGTAAAGGAAGGGCTTAAGGAGTTGTCTCCAGAACAGGCCAGGTTGTGGGAACATTTTCACAAGGCGGCCTTGTGTTTTACTATAGATGCTATGAGAGACTCGATCCAGCAGGCATCTCGTTTGGGACTCCAATTGGTACATATGCGCAGAGTCCTTTGGTTAAAGCACTGGTATGCGGAAGTACCATGCAAGAAGCTTCTAGCAAGTTTCCCTTTTAATGGGGAACGCCTCTTTGGGGAGGACTTGGAGAAATATATCCAAAAAATTTCCAGCGGAAAGTCTACGTTGTTACCAGAGAAGAATAAAAACAAGTGACCTTGTTTTAAGCGTTCTCTGTCCCCGACACTGTCTCTAGCCAGTGGTGACTGCATTTTGAGCCAGCCACAAAAGCCAAGGAAGAACAGCCTCAGAGAGGCAAGAAACAGTGGGGTTCTAAGGACAACAAGCAGAACCCCAAAACCTCAGCATGAAGAGGCACCCCCGCTCGGCCGAGTGGCTGGGGTGGCTTCGTCAGTCTTCTGCGGTATGGTAGACAGAGGTCCAGGACAGATGGATAAAATCCACAGTATCCCTAGAGTACAAGCTGGAGTTCAGAGAAATCCTATCGACACAGTTCAAAAGTTCAGGCCTCTCCAAAGATCCTCTAAAAAGAGCACCCTTCCTCGAGGGATTGGATCACTTGCGGTCCCAAGGGGTGATCACAGAAGTGCCCTTAAAGTGGATGTAAACCCACTCTCATCCTCTCTGAACTACTGCCATAGTGCTGATCTATAAGGATAAAGATGCCTCCTGCATGTATCCTTTACCTGTCAAATGTCTCCCCTCTGTCTGTTATAAGAACTGAAAAACTGCAGATTCTGTTGGTGGATCTGTTGTCTGGAGCTCTGTGGGTGGAGTCTTGATGTCAGTAGACACCCCACCCTCCTCTACACTCCTCTTACACTAAATTTTGCTATGATCACTAACATCCAGTCAAAATCCAGAAGAGTAACCACATGACTTCAGAAAAGGAGTGGGGGTGGGAATTAAAAAATAATGCCTGTCTCCAGGCCTGTGCATGAGATATGTAAATAACCTGTCACTCACAGCAAGGGGGCGGAACAGACTAAGGTTTTTCTCTGTAAGTCTGTTTTTATTTCACTGAACAATAAAAGAGGATTGCTCAGAGTTGGATTAACTCTGCGTGGCAAGACTAGTCACAGATGATAGAAAATCTTATACTCTACATTGTGACAGCAAAAAAATAAATACAAATTTTCGGGTTTACATCCACTTTATTAAGGGAGCAAGGTTCAGGTTTTTATTCAAACCTCTTTGTGATCCAAAAACCAAACGGAGACGTCAGACTCATTCTGGATCTAAGATCTCTTTCAATTTAGGTACTAGTGTCTCCGAATAAGTGGCATAGAACTCCAGTGGCAGGCCATCCAACCCCGGGGCCTTGGACTTGGCCAGTTGCGATATCGTAGTTGCAACATTTTGGGCAGTAATTGGGGCCTCAAGCATTTGCACCTGCTCCACCTTTAACTGTGGGAACTGTAAAGTGTGCAAGTAGGCCTGTATTTCCCGTGGAGTGTGTCGGCTTTGGGAGCTGTATAGGTCTCCATAGAACCTCATAAACGTTTTCGCTACCTGCGGGGGTCCGTGCCCACCAAGCCGTCTGGCTCAGCCAGGGACACCACCACAGGCGGTCTGTCCTCCAAATGCTCCAAATATGCCAGCATCTTTGCTGCCTTTTCCCAGTGTTCGTACACCCGCATTTTGCAAAAGAAAATACGCTGTTTGGCCTTCTCCATGTGTAGCTGTGATACTACTCTAGTCTGTAACTTCACTTTAGTAAGATTCTCAGGATTAGGCTGTGTATTATATGTCTCTTCTAGCTTCTGCAACATATCTTCTGATTCGGTCACTATTATCTTAGATGATCGCTTTAGTCTCTTTATCCTAGTGTCCAACACCCTACTCGCATGTAGCTTAAAGGCATTCCACTGGAAGTTAAGTAATGCGAGACCCTGGCCCTCTGGGAAAAAAAACTTTAACTCCCGTTCAATACTGTCATGGTCCTGTAGCGCGTTCAACCAAAATGGGTTGAGTCTCCATACCCTCCTAGGGGCCTCCGCCAACAGTGACATCTGTACCCAACATGGTGAGTGGTCCGATAATGCCCTGGGAGCAAATCCAGCCCCCCCCCACCCTGGACATAAGTGGTGCTGACACCAATACATAGTCTATACGAGACATAGTGGCATGACTGGTTGAGTGGCATGTATATGCCCGAGTCTCTGGGTTCCTTTGCCTCCACACATCCGTCAGAGCGAATTCTTTCACCAGGCGGCCCAGTCTAGTCAGCCTGGGCCCCCCGGATCCCCTCCTGCCGGCGCTGGACGGTCCATGAATGGATCCATGGTCATATTAAAGTTCCTCATCCACACTGCCGGCACTGTCGGGTGCCTAGCCATAAATGCCAGACCCGTCGTGACGACTTCCGAGCTGTATGGGGGGGGGGGATATAGCATGCAATCAGCAGAATGGGTATTCCGCCTACACGGGCATGCACAAATACATACTTCCCCTGCTGGTCAGATTCCAGGGACAATAACTTAAATGGGGTGACCTTTGTCACTAATAACGATACCCCCCTAGAGAAGCTGGTGTGCGTGCTGTGGTACGCCCATCCTATCCACGGGCACTTCAACGCAGCCTGCAGATAACCTGTAACATGTGTCTCAGTCAGCGCTATTATGTTAGCCCTCTGTGATTTCAGATAGGCCAGGGCTGCCGTGCGCTTAATCTTATTTCTCACTCCCCTGACATTCCATGTTAAAAATGTAATTGATGTCAAGGAATATAGCAAACACATTAACCCAATGTCATAATGGTCTCCTCTTCTTTTTTCAACATTCTGTGCATGTCTCTTCACATCTCTACAACATTTCACATATCTCATGAACCTTTGAAAGTCACAACGGTGACCCTACCAACTTACCCCCCCCTCCCCCTCCCAGCCCAGCACCTCCCCAACCTGGTGTGAGCATTCGATCCCCAAACAGTTCAAACATCACATAAGAAAAATCAAGCATATCTTCCAGCAGTAAACTCTGACTGGAGGCACACATCTTAGATTCCATGGAAAACTGTGTGTTGTAATAGCAGCTTGTCCCATGGGGGCGGTTGTTCACTGAGCAACACGTGGATAGATCTAAGATCTCTTGGGCCTCTTTCACACGGAGCGGTCCTTTTTTCGGTCCGCTCCGTGTGTGTCCGTTGGCTCAGCGGGGGGTCCCGCTGAGCTGTTGGCGGACAGGGCGGTCCCTGCACACTGTGCAGGTACCACCCTGTCTCTCCTCCGCTATCCCCTATGGGGAATCGGATGGAAACGGACCGTCTGTCCGTTTGCATCCGATCCGATCCGCCGGACAGAAGAAAAATAGGGTTTTCTTCCGTCCGAAAAACAGATCCAGACGGACGTGGATCTTAGGCGGACGTTAGCGGATGCATCATCCGCTAACGGACGAGATCCCATAGGGGCCCATTACAAGTCCGTAAACGGACTTGTAATAAGCGGACGAACGGTCCGCTCATGTGAAAGGGGCCTAAATCAGTTTCTGAACATTTGCCATTTCCGAATGAAAACTATTCGTTCAGTAGTCGCCACCCTACTAGGCGGAGAATTCATGGCGTCAATAGACATCAAGGACGCCAATTTACATGTAGCTATCCATCCCGCTCACCAGAGATTCTTAAGGTTTGCGGTAGAGCTTCGCCACTTTCAATTTGTAGCTCTGCCTTTTGGGGTAGCCACCGCACCCCGAGTGTTTACAAAGGTAATAGCCCCTCTGCTAGCGGCATCGCATCTTGAGATGGGCAGAAAAACATATTCCTTGCCTTTCAGCAATTTTCATTCCATTCCAGGGGTAGAGAACTGGCAAGTGGACTATTTGAGTCGCCAGCGGTTGTCACCAGGAGAGTGGTCTCTCCACCCCAAAATCTTTCAGGCCATTTGCCAGAAATGGGGGACCCCGGATGTAGACATATTAGCTTCCAGGTTCAACAGGAAGTTGGACAATTTTGTATCCAGGACAAATGATTACGGATCGGATACACTGATAGTGCCATGGAATCAGTTTTCACTGATTTATGCCTTTCCACCAATTCCCCTTCTACAAAGACTGATTTGCAGAATCAAGAGAATCAAGAAAGAATTCCAGTAATCTTAGTGGCTCCAGAAAACCCTGGTACGCCGAGATCATAAAGATGGCAGTAGGAACGCCGTGGAAGTTTCCGCTTCATCAAGACCTGTTATCACAAGGTCCAGTGTTCCACCATTTCTTACAAGGGCTAAATTTGACGGTTTGGCTGCTGAGACCCACATTCTAAAGAAGAGAGGGGTCTTATGATCAGTACTTTCTACGATTATTAATGCCAGAAAACCAGCTTCCAGAGAGATCTACTATAGAGTATGGAAGTCATATGTTTCATGGTGTGAGACTAATAAGTGGAATCCTCAGAGATATGACATTAGTAGGATTCTTGCCTTTTGCCAGCGGATATGAAGTTAGCCCTTAGTACTATTAAGGGCCAAATATCAACTCTATCATTCCTCTTTCAGAGACTTCTGGCATCTCATTCCCTAGTGAGGGCTTTCATTCTGGAGGTACTACGGATCAATCCGCCAGTTAAGTCCCCCTTATGCCCATGGGATCTGAATTTACCACATTCCGCTGATTCTTTTAAGCAGGAAATTGGCATTTCTGATTGCTAACTCTTCAGCGAGAAGAGTATCTGAATTAGCAGCTCTTACTTGTAAAGAGCCTTATCTAGTTTGTGACAAAGACAAAATTGTACTACGACCCCAACCTGCTTTTTTACCTAAGGTGATGGCGGCTTTTTAGTTAAATCAGGACAGCGGAAGAAAAGTTGCACTCTCTAGATCTTGTTAGAGCTGTAAAGGTGTATCTGCAGGCGACTTCTCAAGACAGATATTTTGTTTATTTTGCCGGATGGTCCCAAGAAGGGACAAGATGCGTCAAGATCCACTATCTCCAGGTGGATTCAACAGACTATTTTTCAGGCCTATAGTTTAAAGAATAAGACTCCTCCTTTTTCTGTTAAGGCGCACTCAACCATGGCGAAAAGTGCTTCATGGGCAGTGCACCACCAGGCTTCGGTGACTCACATCTGTAAGGCTGCAACTTGGTCACACATTCTCAAAATGTTATCAGATAGATGTGAGGACACGTGAGAATGCCGCCTTTGGACGAAGTGTACTGCAGGCGGCAGTATAGAGCTTCTAGTCCCTGGTGGTTTTGCTTGATCTGTGTCTCTCCCCCTTCATATAGGGCATTGCTCTGGGACATCCCATTATGTAATGATTAATGGCTCTGTGTCCCGTGGTGTACGATAAAGAAAACAGGATTTTTATAACAGCTTACCTGTAAAATCCTTTTCTTGGAGTACTTTTTATGGGAATCCTTATTGCTTTGCTACAAAACTGAGGCGCTCCCCTGATGGGAGGGGCTATATGGAGGGAAACTGTCTCTGATTGGTTGTGCCAGTGTCCAATCTCTCACTGACCTGGCAGCCGGAGTATCACTCGGTCAATTGTAGGATAAGTCTATGCCACAGACCCTCCTTGGTGAACTTGAACTTCAGGAAAAGTCTCTGCCACAGACCCTCCTTGGTGAGCCTCAGAAAGATACCTCTGCCACAGGCCCTCTCTGAAATGTAATCACAGAGATATCCCTCCTTAGATGAATTACGCCTGGATCTCCTTCAACTTGTCTCCCAGGTACCGACTGACAGGTGATCAATCCCTCAGTGTCCGGCTACCTTGATCCCTGCTGGTTTGTCGAGGCCCTTTTGGATTGCCAGCCTCTCAATGGCGCTCCTCAGACGGACTCCCCACCAAACAGCAATACAGCTTGGGATCCTCGAAGGTGGAAACCCAGTCACTCACTGGGTCCCCGTCACTGTTCAGATGCTCCAGGCCAACATGGAACCAGGAACACCGCATGGCACGCACGACCCGGCCAGGTAGGCCATAACGCCGCGGCGCCATGATGTTTTCACCCTAAAGGTGGGTGACCCCAAAGAAGAAGACCCAGAACCAATGGCGTCTGCCCCATAAATACCTCTCCCCAGCAAGCACAGCGAGGTCAAACCCTCCCGATTGGCTGTTGGGAAAGAGGACCCAAACCTTGACTCCACTGCTGACACCTGCAGCACCGGGGTTGGAAAAACACCCCAGTGCAACAGAATAGCCCACAGCACAGCCCAGCTGAGACAGAGACCCTGTTTTGCACTTAACAATCTGGATCAGAGTTTAATTACACTCTGATCTCCCCTTAAATTTAACTAGCAGTGGTACCATAAAGTACACATGCGCTACACATATATATGAAAAGTGTCAGAATTGGTCCGGTAGGCGAGTGGGTAAGCAGTGGGGGCTGTTGGGTCCATATATGTGGGTTAGGTCAGTTACTGATCTATTTGTTTTGGATATTTCAGTAGTGTGGTCTCATTCCTGACTTCTTTCCTGTCCTGTTTGGGTGTTTTCCATCCACCTTTTCATGCTCCAGCACCTCTTGTATTCCCCATCATGTAAAACAAATAATAAATCCAGCAGGGACAGCAGAGCTGCTCATAATGTCCTCCATTCTATTACCTATCTGGGGATAACCCAAAATTTGGGATTTTATTTTACTTTCGGTGATAATGGTAAACAGAACAAATAGAGATGGTGATACTCCCTAACAGGGACACATACAGCAATAAAATCTGACAGGGGTTCTAATCCCTCTCCACTCTTTTCAAACCTAAAATAAAAAGTTTTCCCTTTTAGTTATGCTTTCCTCATATATTTGCTTCTGGTTTTGCTGGAAGGTATTTGCAATACAATGCTGATGGAAAAGCATAAATAGCGTGACATTAATTCGCTCTTTCTCTTTATTAGACTGTGAAAAAAGAAGAGCTATCCCCAACTTTGTTGACCGCTTATTTGGAGGAGAGCTGACAAGCACAATAATGTGTGAGACCTGCCACACGGTATGTTCACTTTTATCCTTTTTAACTGTGTTTGCCATATAGATTTTGCTGCAAAGATGCCCTTAAAGGATAAAAAAAAATTGCATTTTTTTTCTTTTGGAGCCATAAAGCATTGGTGGCATGCAGGTGTCCTTCAGACCTGTCATTCTATCTGTGTACATCCCTTACGGCAGGCATGTCCAAAGTCCGGCCCGCAGGCCATTTGCGGCCCCCGTTACGGTTTAATGTGGCCCCCTGGTAATTTGTGTATATATATATATATTTTTTGCCCCCCCGAAGGGGACGTGGAGGGACCAAGTGCCGTTAGATTACCTACAGGAGGAAATACTGTTTACTTGGTAACATCTGTAATATGAAGTCCCGTCTCCTGGGCTGCCATTTGACGTCATCATAAGAAGGCGGGATATTGTATTAAAGAGGCTGCTGTGTAAACAGGAGATTCTCTTGTATGTAATCTGTTGCCCCCCCCCCCCCTGGGCCCTCAGAGGCTGCAGATGGGCATCGATCAGGCTGCACTGGTAGCAATGGTGAGGCTGCATTCATTGCAATAGTGAGGCTGCAGATGGGCACTGACCCTTATTTTGCTTCACAGTTCTTTATTTAAAATGTAAGTTTTTTCCTGAAACGTCCCTCCTAAAGTAAAGGTGCGTGTTATACGCTGGTAAATATGGTATATCCAAATAACACACCCAAGCTCATCCCTAGGCCTGAGTGGCGCTCAGGGATTCGTTGGGGCCACAAAAGATATATATATATATATATATATATATATATATATATATATATATATATCCAAATAACACGCCCAAGCTCATCTCTTCATCAGACACAGCCACAATGGCAATAAATTCTTGTTGGGTAGTGTATTAGTGCTCGGACAAACACACTTAAACCGACTTTTATTGGTTCAAAGAATGTCAGGAAAAATGGTTGGCCCTCGTGCATGTTCACTTCTTCAAATCTGGCCCTCTTTAAAAAAAATTGGACACCCCTGCCTTACGGGCAGGCAGATACACTGACAGGAAGAAATCAATGAACTACCACGGCGCTCCACAGCGATGTGGTAGTTCGAGAACTATAAGCCGACAACCACAAAGGATGCCGGGGCTTGTAGTCCATTCACACAGAGAGCCGTGTGAATGAATGACACAGCCGTGTGGGTCGAGACCTGCACGGCTGCGCTAATTTTAAAAAGCGACAGCTAGTACTGGGAACTTCTTCCCATACTTCCCATACTTCTTCCCATAATGTCACCCTAAAAAGGGTGACATTCCCAAAGGTGAACTTATTTTTTAAAGCGGTACTATACTTGGACCTTAAATCCAGCAATGCCACATCCTGGAGCTCCTTGCCTGTGGCTGACCTTTTCAGTGCTATGGAGCTGAGCAGGGATCCATCTTTCCCTCACTCGGCATCCAGGCAGTGAGGGGAGCAGATGCGATTGTCTCACTGGATTTGATTGACAGCAGCGAGAGCCAATGGCTCCTGCTGCTATAAATCTATCCAATAGGGACAGTGGCTGGAACTGCTGGGCTTGTACACATCGCTGGAACGGATGGGCTCAGGTAAGAAAAATGGGGCAGCTGCAGCAAAGAAGGTTTTTCACCTTAATGCATAGAATGCATTAAGGTGAAATGCCATAAGACTTTACAATCCCATTAATTCATCTCATCACCAAAGTATGCCAAGAATATAGAATGAACTACACAATCCTAGATCAATAGAAACATTGCTGGCAGACAGAAGAGGAGCTTTTATTGCAGAAGAGACATACAGGGTTTATTGTGCAATATAAGCCGATCTATCCGCAGTGGTTTAAATGGACTTTAAATGGCTAACCGACTCTTTTTAAAGAAGACCCTTCACTTCTCAATACTGGCTAATAAGGTTAAAATGGGCTTTTAACGCTTTACTATTACCTGGTTTGCCGTGTTGATGCTAAGCAAGCAGAGCGGCCTTTTATTTAAAGGATAAGACTGACCATACATGGAGCAAATCTCTTTCCTTTCAGGAAACAAATTTGGACAATTCCCTTATTACCACAGACCGTGTTGATGCAGGAAACCCTCCTGCCGAGCCATTGACGTCTCTAGGTGGGGCAGCCATCTCTGCCGGGAGAAGACAGTGATTATCATTAGCAGCTATAGCAGCCGAAGAGAATCTGGCAGGCTGGTTGTAACCAGGTTGAGCGATCAACCTTGTATTTTCAGCATGCCTAATAACGGTTTGAATGGTGTATGGCAGGCCTAAGTTCACTTTTGAAACTGAAAGCCTGCAAAAAAAGTACATTTTTTTGTAAAGGTTAACATATCCTATTAAGGTGAATAAACCCTTGTGTTTTTTCACCTTAATGCATCCTATGCATTAAGGTAAAAAAAACACCTTGCAGTGTACCCCCCCCCCCGAGCCCATGGTTTACGTACCTGAGCCCCAAATTTACAAGGGCATCATTTTCCCCCTCCGCCATCCTATCAGCTGATCCCCCCTGCCATCATTAAAAACCCAAGATGCTCTCTCTCAGGGGGCAGTGCCGCATCTACCTCCCGGCCATGGGGGGCGTGTCTTTCAAACCCACTCGCCACTAGAATGGCGAGTGGATTTAAGCTGGGGCCGTGTGACAGGGCTGCAAT